>JACXVL010000083.1:0-102483 GCA_014898675.1 Athelia sp. TMB | reverse complement strand
AACCCCGTGGTCCAGGACTTCTGGGTGACGCAGCTGCAGCTGTATCTCCTCGTCACGCTGCTCCCCTTCATGTTCATGTTCGGCCGCTGGCACCACAAGCAGTTCGGTCTCGCCAAGTGCGCACTCGTCGCCATCTCCATCATTTACACATACGCGCAGACCTTTTGGTTCTGGCTGGAGGGCTACAAGAAGAGCGATGAGCAGGTGTGTGGCGTCGCGGAGACGACGCTCTTCGACCACATTCGGTTATTCAGCCAGGGCGGACGCTTCGCGATCATCGTCGTGTTCGCCTTGGGCCTCGTGGTCATCGTGGTCATGCTGCCGGCCTTCATCCGCGGGAAAGAAGGGGTGCTGATGTGGGTACTAAGCCATGGAGGGAAGTCGGTTTGGAGCAAGGCGCTCGTCATGGTATTGTGCAGCGTTCCGCTGATCACGATCGTGATGGTGATGATTGAGACGGCGGTGAGGACGGGTACGCAGAAAGAGTGGACCGGCATCACGGGGCAGTGGATTTCGCTGGGAGTGGGCGTTTTCACAGCCGCAGAAGCTATTTGGCACGTCGTAAAAGCCATATGGAGAGAGAGACACGGAGAGAACTTCTTTGAGGGTAGGGGCTTCCTCGGTGAAGAAATACATAGAAACAAGTGGCGGTAAGCGATTCGAGTGGGAGTGGAGTTATAGACACACTCCTTCGTGATGCGGGGGACTGATAGAAGGGAAGCGCCAGAGCTATGGGGTACGATAGATTCCTACGCTTAATACGATCCTCTTTGGAAAACGAGGATGTACTTATGATTGCAGAGCGCGTGAGCACAAGAGGCGTGGGAAACCCTTACTAATGCCAGTTTCTGTCACATCACGAGTAAGTGACCGATTGGAGGGGAACCTAATACAGCACTTGTACAGCACTCCTCCGTCACGCAAGCCAGTGCTATATTTAGGTAATGCACTCCCCTCTTATCAGGTTTTTGAAAACAAAATTCATTGACGACGCCTTGCTGATTCATAGTCATCAGTTATACGGGGGAAACTGCTGGTGCTCAAGAGTCAAAACTGAGATCTCATGGTCCTATCTCAAGAAAGGATGTCTGGTAAAGTCGTCGGACTGGGTGTGGAGAACCCAGATACCATTTAAACTGTTATTTCCAAGCTTGGTACCTGTCATCACTGCTGGGTCTCTGACAACAACAGCCAGCGTGGCCATTGACGGCAGCACCTTGCCGATCTGTTCATGCGTGAAACTTTGTTGGCGCTCAAAACCAAAACTACGCGATGTTATCCCATGTCTCAAGGAGTATGATGCAAATAAATTGTCCAATTGATTGTGCCGGGCGCACATATCATCTTCCCCATTCTTTCCAAACACGCCAGTGTCGAGACACCGAAGTGATGCACTGGCGACGAAGTACTAGACCCTACGCTGATACCACCCATCTGGTGCTACATTCACGCACTTTCTCAGAATTGCCCCAATTCGCTACTCGAATACATCGCCGTATTGGGAAACCACCCTTGTGACTCATCAGTATTCGTGGGCCTCGGCGACCCGACGCTCACCCGGATCGGCCTGACTGAGCATGGAGCCGCTTACACACCGTCTTAACGAGTCTTATAAATAATCTCTTTCGCCCACTTGCACCATAATCATTGACATGCCCGCTCGGATTCCACTCATCCTCGTGCGTGCCCTGCCCGTCCATTTGTCCCGATCACCGATAACTTACTCCTCGAACAGGGAGGTGGCACCTTCGGGAGCCCCAACACCAACACCACCCGCATCCACACACTGCCCGAATCGCAGGCTGTCGTCGATCTGTATACCCGCCTTGGCTATTCAAACATCGATGAAAGCAATATTTACGGCCACGGGAGCTCGGAGGAGGTACGTTGGTACATGCTGCTCGAGGACACAATATCTTGACTAATTAAACTATGCACAGTTTGTGGGAAAGCTAGATCTACACGGCTCGCCCGTAGACACAAAGTACGCCAGTAGCGTCTCTGCCCCCAGCTCGTCTATCGTCTCTACCTCATCATCCGCTGACATATCTGTGGAAGGATCTTCCCATTGAAGCCCGGGTTCTTCTCCGCGGAGAATGTTCGCACTGTATTTCAAGATACTCTGAAGACGCTTAGTCCTCACAAGATTCGTGTGTATTATCTGCATGCGCCAGACAGGACTGAGGCCGGGCGGGCGATTCCATATGAACAGACGCTGCGCGTGATTGATGAATTTTACAAAGCCGGGCTCATGTACGCCTCTGCCATCTATGCGACTGCTCATATCGATAGCTGACGTGGACACCAGTGAACAATTTGGATTGAGCAATTTCTTCTCGTGGGAGGTGCGTACCGATATCTATCTCCTCCGCCTGGCCAGTCAAAAGATATACTGACATTTTGTAAGGTTGCGGAGTTTGTTGGCATCGCACGCACCAATGGGTGGATCCAGCCAACTGTGTACCAAGGTCGATACAACGCTGTCGAGCGTGGCATTGAACCTGAGTAAGTTCATATCATTCCACTATAATTATGGCTACAGGAAGCTCACGACTGCTATTTTCGTTAGGCTGATTCCCTGCCTCCGGAAATTCGGGATAAAGTTCTTTGCGTACAGTCCTTTAGCGTCAGTGACATCACCGTTTCGCTTTCTTTTTCTGAAAATCACTCATGTCCCTTTATGTTATACAGAGCGGGCCTCCTTTCCGGCCGTGCCCTGACTATAGAGGCTGATGGCAACATCTCCTCGGCCCCTGGCAGCCGCTTCAACACCAATCTGTCGCTGGGAACGCACATGCAGCAACGATACAAGCCGCTGCTCCCCATCTTCATCGAACTCAAGGAGGTTCTTGTGCGTAATCAGTCTATCTGCAAAAGTCTCATTTGACCCATTCTTTTTGTCGCGTGCACAGGAATCACACGATATCAGCATGTCAGCTGCGGCGCAGCGGTGGCTGCAGCATCACAGTGCCCTGGGCCCCGAAGACGCCGTGATCATTGGGGTTAGTAACATCAACCAAGTGGAGGGGAACGTGAAGGACTGGTAAGTGACTGCACGTCAGGAATTTTGCTCGGTTGGCTGAACTTACTGGATGTAGCGAGGGTGGTCCGCTACCCGAGGATGTATTGCGTGTCCTGGATGAAGCAGCGGCTAAAGCCAAAGGTGTGGAACCGTATTACGCTCACTGATATCTCGAATGGCCGTTTCGCTATGCCAATGCAATTCATGTGTCAGAGTGGTATGTGGACGACAGTTCCGGTTCAATTCCCGAAGATTGAAAAAATACACCCGCTGACATGAAAAATCCCCGACCTGCCAAAGTACTTTCTGCAGGCGTCTCGGCGGAGATGGACTGGCGGAAGCAAAACCTAGACGCCCAAGGCGCCTGCTTATCAGGGGAAGTCAGGAGATTGATGTGCATAGCATTGCCGCCATAGCCCATCAATCATGATCACAAGCTCTGAAGTTTCTCTAAATGGAAGCATAACTCTCATCCGCCAATCGGGTGAGGATACGCAGTGCCAATCACGGCTCGATGGCTTGGCTACCGAGGGAAATTTCTTGTGGCTGCCTCAGTGCCTGTCTTGTCGTGACTCGCCAGGCCCCTTCGCTCACACGGTGATCTGCAGGTCGATCAAGGTTCATTTGAATGCACCGCATCGATAATCGCACATCAGCGGCACCTCGGTAGTTTATGAAACCCATCATTTTGCTTCGTTTGCGCAGGGAGCACAATCGCCTTGTACTCTGGGCAAGCTGCCACTGGAATGCTGCCTTGACATGGACCAGGCGCTTAACATAAGCAAGTCCATCGTTTCATACCGGACATTTATAACTCGTGAACGGCTGCTCAAGATAGCCGTATTTCCTTCGCCCCGCGTCACACATGCATTTCTGCTTTCAGATCCTTGTAGTCCTCACCTTGATGTCAGCGCACTTCCTAGCTTCTGCGTCCCCCGTCATCGTTGGACGCGAGCAGTTGAACGTGAACGGTACCATATATGCATACGACAGCACGCTGTGTATAAACCAAACACCACCCGACTCCGACCTGATGGGCCTCGGCGTGCGCCTCGGCCTATATTTCCAAATCCTAGCGCTGGCCTTGGGGGTAGCGTGCGGCGAGTCCGATACCCTCAGCGCAGTGCCCGCAGCTATCATGACGTCCCTGACGCTCAACATCGTGCTGTCAATGAAAGCCGGAGAAGAAGTCTTCCAGGCGAATCCCGTGGTTCAGGATTTCTGGGTGACGCAGCTGCAGCTGTATCTCCTCGTCACGCTGCTCCCCTTCATGTTCATGTTCGGCCGCTGGCACCACAAGCAATTCGGCCTCGCCAAGTGCGTGCTTGTCGCCATCGCCATCATTTACACGTACGCGCAGACATTCTGGTTCTGGCTGGCGGGCTACAAGAAGAGCGACGAGCAGGTGTGTGGCGTCGCGGAGACGACGCTCTTCGACCACATCCGGCTGTTCAGCCAGGGCGGGCGCTTCGCGATCATCGTCATGTTCGTCTTCGGCGTCGCAGTCCTCGTAATCATGCTGCCAGCCTTCATCCGCGGGCGGGAGGGAGTGCTGAGGTGGGTGGTGCTGAGCCGTGGCGGGGAGTCAGATTGGAGCAAGGCGCTCGTCATGATATTGGGCAGTGTTCCGCTGATCACGATCGTGCTGGTGATGATTGAGACGGCGGTGAGGACGGGTACGCAGAAAGAGTGGACTGGCGTCACGGGGCAGTGGCTTTCGTTGGGAGTGGGTGTTTTCACAGCCGCAGAAGCTATATGGCATGTCGTAAAAGCCATATGGAGAGAGACACACGGAGAGGAGTTCTTCGAGGGCGTAGGCTTCCTCGGTGAAGAAGTTAGACTAGCGAAGAAACCCGTGTTGGTAAGCGATCCGAGTGGGAGTGGGGTTACGGAGACACTACTTGGGAAGGCATGAAGATCGATATTCTTAATGGGGACTGTAAAATGCGAGTACTAGTAAGTTATAATAGCCATGTAAACAATAATTGAGTCATCACTGCGGTTGTAATGGCATCCAAAGAGATACCGTGCCTCAGTCTTAAATGGCATAGTACGCTGCGACTCCTTTGCCTTTCTCCCAAGCCCCATCCAACAAACTGACCACCTCGTCAGGCAGGGGTCCACCCTCGCTGTAATTTTGTCAGTCTTTGTTCTGAGGAGAGTCTTAACAGGGCGCCTACCAATCCACGACGTTTGGCTTCACCTGGTCCACCCTGCTCACACCCATGAGAACAGCATCATCGGGGCCCAGCGCGCTGTGGTGCTGCAGCCAGCGCTGCGCAGCCGCGCTGAGTGTGATGCCATGACTTTCCTAGAAATAGCGCGTAGATCGGTAAGTGAAGGACTAGACAGAGAGAGAGGCAAGACGAACAGTGACCTCCTTTAGCTCGCGCACAACGTCCAGAAGTGGTGTGTACCGAGCGGTGTACCACACGGCGGTGGGCCCAGCATTGGGGTCCCATCTGCTGCCCGGTGCATACGCCAGCGTGGGCGTGGCATCCACGGAGGCAGGAGCGAGCATTTTTCCCGTCAAGAGGCCGCCGCTGCAAGGGATTATGGATGAGCATATCGCGAAAACAGACATAGAGAGGCGCACGCGAGGGGGCTGTATGCGAAGAACTTGATTCCGTATTTGCGGAGACATGGAATGAGCCTTCGTGAGCAAATAAGTGCCCGGCAGAAGAGTGTGAATGAAGAGGCATAAGGAACGCACTCAGCTTCGATGCCCCGCTCGATGGCATTGTACCTCCCCTGGTATACCGTTGGTTGTATCCACCCATTCTTCTTTGCGATTCCAACGAACTCTGCGACCTGTTCCAAATAATGAGCTGCTATGCCTTTGTGAACATGATTTGATTAACAGAGTACTTGCCTCCCAAGAGAAGAAATTGCTCAGCCCAAACTCCTCGCTGCAAGTCTTCGTTAAGCTACGTCAGTTAATCGGAATGAGTATGACTCACAACAGACCCTCCTTGTGCATTTTGTTGATCTCTTCCAGCGTATCTTCAAATGGCGCGCTTTCAGAACTTCGATCGGGCGCGTGGAGGTACAGCACGCGGATCTTCTGGTGGCGAAGGGCGGCCCGCGATTGCACCAATGAGGTGCGGAGGGGACCAGGTGCGTACCCACCTGGAGTGGCCGCAAATATCCTTATTATAACGCTCAAATCGAGAGCGAGATATGATGCGTTGGGCATTCTCACTTTGTGTCAACAACCCCGTCGTGCAAATCGAGCTTCCCAAGAAACTAGTCGACGTAGATACAGTTTTGGTTAGCAATGTAGCGAGCTATCTCGAAAACGACGCACCTCTTCTGATGTTCCAGCTCCATAACGCCTGCTTGTGTCGAATCCCGTCTGCCCGAGGCCCACGAAGATATCAACGACCGCCTGCACCTCTGTAATGCTGTTAATACGCGTGTTCAGAGTATTGGCTTCACCGAATGTCGAGCAGCCCTGTTGAGCGATCCGTTCATCGTGATAGAGAAATGGATGAAGGGACCATATTAAACTCACCAGGATAAGAGGAACGCGTGTCGGCATCGTGAAAGCAGATGTCGATAATGTTGTGTGGATGTTACTTAGTATGCTGCAGAGGTCGTGATCATGAGAGGGTGCTTTTATACAGGATCTGGCTTGCGTTAAGGTCGTCTGCTAGTACTGTTGGTCAGCATCAGTAAGGGTGTCGATATCCCGAGCACGGAGATTGTCATTTGACTTGCTATTCAGACAGCAAAAGTGGTGGGCTTTGACATTGAGTTGTCGCGTCATCGGCCGGTCAGGTACTGAATTTGACTGAGTTTAGCGGAGTTGAATTTGTCATCAACAATTTTCAAGGTCCGCCCGAAGTACTTAGCCAACGTACTAAACCACTATGGATACTTCATGTCCAGAACGAACTCGCACACCTCCATCTCGTTTCGCAGATAGGGCTCGCTTTGAAATTATGTATGTTCCTCAGCACGCTGGCGCTCACGCTGTCTGTGGGTCGATCCGCCATAGATCCGTCAGTAGTATTAGTGGCAAGGATTGACAACAAGTGATAACTGTTCTATTTAAATTATGATAGATTTGGACAGAGGCATATACGTATACCGTCTGATTAGCGGAGGATAATACAGACACGGAAAAGAGTACGATACCTAAGAAGGTGAAGCAGCGTTTGAGCAGCGTGATACAGCGTGATCAACTTGAAGCTTTTCCATGCCGTCGGCAGTGGGAGTCGGACACCGGGACCCGCTGGTACACATCAGCGCTCAGCAAACAATCACTGCGTTCAGACGTTGAGCGGTCATGGGGTGACCTGATGTGACACTACGTGACCTACTCAGCCACACATACCTAGTTAGACGTTCAAACAGTTCAGTCGGCGAGCGCTCGAGCAGTCGTAACTAGCTACAAAGTCGTAGACCTCACAGAGCTGGTCATACATGTAAATAGTTCAGCATGTTCAGAGGTGTGACGGGTGAACAGCTTAGAGCCTTTCGTAGGCCTTGATTGTGCATGCCAGGTCGGTTCGAAATTCCTTTTAAAATGAATAAATAATTGTATTGATAATTATATACGACAGGCTATCTTTCGTGGCACCTCTCGCTCACTCCTCGGTACCCCATAGCCCAACTACAGCGGATGCTGAGGACCAAGCACCGCCCAATAGTCTGCTCTACTGTCTAAGCCGCGCCGTGGCGAAATCGCCACATGAGTCTCGCGATGCGATGCGAAAACACACTCCGCGCCATGGTGAGCCCTGTGAAGACCCGCATGAAGGCTGAACTATGCTGGGAATTAATCAGCAGCTAAGAAACGTGTCAGTAATTGGTCACGGCACGTCAAATGGCATCACTCACTCGCATATATGCACGGAATATCTAATCTCACTGCAGCAGAGTCGGGTCAGTAGGTAGAGAGGGTTGGAATTGAGCATATACGTGCCTTTAAGTGTATGGATAGTCGGCAGTAGATCCAAATGGGAATCAGTAAATGCATATACCCGGCTTTCAAGCACGCACCTATCCAGTATCTCGGGATCCGATGTCCTATGGCATCTTTTCACCTTGTATGGCTGCAAATACCGTCAGTGTAAGTTTCCAGTGATGGAATTCAGACACACCTTTGCTAGGATGGCTTTGCGAAGCGCCCCCAAGTGCCTTCTCAAGTTGCTCCCAAGTTGCACACCTGCGAGTCTAAGCATGCACACACACACCCACGCTCTCGATGGTTAGTCCTGTGTGCCGCGGGAAGACATGGCAATTGAGGATAGAATAGCGGAGGGGTCGAAGCGGGTGTGAGGAAGCTAATGCTAGTCGGAGGTGATGACGGTAAGAGAACAGGCGTAGCATGCAAGACTTAGTCCTTCTTTGCCAAGTCTACTCAGACTCAGTCAGATCCTGCATGGTCAACAGGTGCATGGGGAAGTACAGTTGAGTAGTTCGTGGCATATAACAGATGTGATATTGGGACTACTTAGATGCAGACAGAGGATGAAATGATTGGTCTCGTACAGAGTTGCGCAGGCTGCAAACCGCCCGATCACTGACAAGCAGACACATCTCAACCGGCCCGAACCGTCACACAATGTGACTGGCTGTGCATGCGTCAGCTGGTTTGCCTGCAACCGGTTTGCGTCTAAACGCAGTGAATGTTAATACATAGGCTAGCCGTTGGTCAGTGGTCACAGTATTAATGCTCAGCCTCCTGATCTGCTTACGACGCGTAATCTGCACCCAGCCTCCGCTGTCATGGTGAATTCGGGATCCTGTATCTTCCCGAGAGGGCTGACCCAACCTCGCTGTCCACCGTCATGCCGAAGAGGAAAAATCAGTCGGGCTGACTGAAATCGACCTATCCTTCCCTGGCGGCTGGGGTCCTCAAAGTTCCATATAAACAGGCCATTCTGCCAGTTCAATCCTCAGTTCATCGCATCCTACGTCTTCGTATCTTCATCCTTCGTATACCCCTCAGCACCGACCGTATACCCTCCACCAAGAAGCAAGACACGATGAAGTTCACCGCCGCATTCACCGCCTTCTGCATCGCAGCCGTTCAGGTCTCAGGCTCGGCACTTCCCAAGCGCGGCGCTGCTGCACCCACAGGTAACTATCCCAAATCTGTGTCATTCATGAACGTTGACTGACTTTCTTTGTGTAGACGTCCAAGTCCTGAACTTCGCGCTCACCCTCGAGTACCTTGAGAATGCCTTTTACTCCCAGGGCCTTGCCAAGCACTCCGAGGCGGATTTCGAGAAAGCTGGACTACCAAGCTGGGTCAGGGGCCGCTTCGAGCAGATCGCAAAGCACGAGGCGACCCACGTCTCCTTCCTGAAGACTGCGCTCGGCGAAGGAAACGCGGTGGAACCATGCACCTACGACTTGTGAGCACGATCCCTTCTTTTCCCTATGGACATGTGCTGATGAAAATTCGTTCTTCAGCAATGACAACAGCGTCAAAGACTTCGTCGACTTTAGCGGAATGGTAGAGACTGTCGGCACCTCCGCATACACCGGCGCCGCGCAGCTCATCGGCGACAAGGACTACCTCACTGCCGCTGCGTCTATCCTTGCGACCGAGGCCCGCCAGACTGCGTGGGTCAACTCGGCCGTCCGCGGCGGCGCCCCATGGAGCACGTCGTTCGAGACCCCTCTGGACGTGAACCAGATTTACACCATCGCCTCCTCAGTCATCACCTCGTGCCCCTCGGGTAACGCCAAACTCCTGCCTCCGACCATCGCCGCCTTCCCTTCGCTCACAATTCCCGCTGATGCGATGCCCGGGAAGACCGTCAAGCTCGCGTACAAGCCTGCCAAGGGCGCCTCAAAGTCGGCGAAGAAATACGTCGCCTTCATCTCCGGGCTCGATACCGTCTTCGTGCCGCTGGGGAGCAGTGGGGAGGTGGAGATTCCCAAGGATCTATATGGTGTGGTGTTCGCGGTGGTGACGACCAACGGCACCATGGTTGATGACAAGGTGACAGTCGCGGGACCGGCGTTCCTGAACTTTGGGTTTGGGTCGGACGGGGGGCCGGAGGCGTTCAAGATCTAGATTCAGCATTAGATTCTCCTTCATGTCTGTTTAACGCTTACTTCTATCTTCAATGGGTTTTATGTCATGTTACCTTTGGGTATCGAGCTTGTGAAGTCCCAGTACTCAGTATCGAAGGTCACAATCCAGGCCTAATCTAGCTGAAGTCCGAAGGGTCCAGATCTTCTGATATCGACCCAAGCTTTAGGTGTGGTGATGATACAATGGTTCCATTTAACACCAGCAGTCTACAAGTACAATTGATCGTGCAGTCTTTAACGACCTCAACTGAGTGCAATACAATCGCGCCACAATCCCTTCCAACCCGACACGGCGTTATTTGAAAGGATTGATAATACCACATCGTCAGAGCTTGGGCGCATTACTAGCTATCTGCAGCTGCGATGCGACGCCTGCAGTGAGGGCGTCATAATCCGTTATCACGCTAATCTAGGGGAGCATGAGAGCGGGTGAGCGAGAGTCAATCTTTACACGAGCAAAAGCAGATAGTAGAGATACGGAGGGACAAGATGGAAGGTGGAGGGAGGGTGGGAAGGTCTCGAGGGTGACGGTACTAACCATGTCGAATCCCTGTGCGGCGCGCCTGGCTGCCGCTGCGCCTCCGGAACAGAATATCCCACTGATAACAGCATCAGTATCACGACACTTCGATTTGGTTTGCCCCAAAAGAACATACCATTTCTTGCCGGCTCCATGAGCAGCGACCAAGATTTGCGAGAGTACCTCCTCAAGCTCCGCAGACGGGGCAGGGACAGGAGGCGGGAGACCGAGGGCCATGGCAAGATCAAAAGGGCCGATGAACAAGACATCTGGTGACATTTGAGATTAGCATTAATTGTTCAAGGGACGGCACAAGGGAAAGGAGAGGGGCGGATGAACGTACCGATACCAGGCACCTCTGCGATCGCTTTGGCATTCGCAACGCCTTCCTTGTTTTCTATTTGGACCATGACTTGCACATCACTGTTTGCGGCATTCACGTATTCAAAGGGCTTCAAACCCCAGTTGATCGGGGCGAAGGGGCTCCCAAAGCCCCGGCGGCCGAGCGGGGGGAAGCGCGCATCCGCGACAATGGACGCAGCTTGCTCTGCTGTTGAGACCTATGTAACGGGAGTCATGAAATAAGACTATGATTCCGGATGCATCGATCTGCTGAAATACTTGCCATAGGTACCAGCACCCCCCGCGCTCCCGCATCCAGCGCGTACTTGATTTGCCAGCTCGTGCTGTCGCTCGCTCCCGTCGCTGGCACCCGCACAATTACGCTCGGCCCATCGACTCCAATCGCTTGGATCGCTTCTGTTGCACCGGGCTGCAGTGTGATAGCTCCATGCTCACAATCAAAGACCACCCAGGAGAGATGTGGGCTGGACTTGGCCACACACCGCGCGACTAGGGAGCCGGGGAGACTAATCCAGGCTCCAAAAGCGGGGGTGGAGGACCGGAAGGCACACAGGAGGGGGTGGGTTGCCATTACGGTGAATGGCGTCTGAAGGGTGCCCAGTCGAGGTCGTGAACAAGTGTCTATGAGTGCTGAATGATCATGATGGCGGGAAACATGCTGTCAACTGTCGTGTATGTGTCATGATGCATATGTTGGCCTGTGCTGGTTAATCAATCTTGCACTGCAGCCTTGAATTCGAAGTAAGCAATTGCAAGGGCGTTCAACGTTCAGAATTCATGATATTCAATTGGGAAGAACTTTTTTTAAAATGTGGTAGAAGTTTATATAGCGAGGAGGGTGTCACGTGCAATCGACGAAAGTGAATGAGAGGCAGATAAAATCAAAGCCTATCCCATAAGACCGCCCTCATCCTCAGTAGCAGAGGAATAGTACGGTGAGCCAGTCTCGTTGTAGCGTGCAATGCGCAGTCTCTGGGACGGTGGTATTATTTTGTCCTCGGAGCAGTGAGCCATGCCGCCATGGAGAACACCTACCCGCTTCATCGCCAACAACTATGTAATCCATCAGTGTGAAGCCATTATTTCAGTCAAAAAGTCCAACGTACATTGTGTGCAGCGTTGGAGTGATCGTAGACGCCCCCAAAGAAAGCAGTGGTCGCGTCCTTACCAATACTCTTGGTCAACAGGTGGCGTCCCCCCGGGTGCTCGTCCAGGAAGTCAGAAACGTCATGGATAAAACCAGCAACCACGATAAGGGGGCGCGATTTTGCCTGCTCGATAAAGCTCTCCCAATTGATAACTGGCAAGTCTCCATTGTCCGATGGCCATGCGAGGTCCTCCTGCACCCCACGTAGCTTCTTCAACTGCATCGTGAGCTGGCCTTTCTTGACCTCGTTGTCAGGGAAGACTTTGAGATGCGTTGCGAGACCGAGGATTTGGCAGGTCCGGATGAACCACTTGGTGGGATCGTATTGATACCACCGGATCGCGTTGCGATAGTCCATTGGGAACTGATGGTGGAAGTTGTGGTACCCTTCGCCGATCGTGGCGAGGGCTGTGATTAGATGGTCGCGCGGGGTGTGCTTATCGTCGAAAGGCGCCTCGCCAATCCAGTGAGCCAGTGAGTTGACGCAGAATGTTGACTGTGTGGTCGTCAGCACAATCTTTTTGGAAATAATTCTGAGGACGTACGTGGTGCACAAAAACGAGTCGCACGACACCAGCATATACGTAGCCGCCCTTCCAGTCTCCCCATCCGAACCCGCACACGATGGTAGGCAGAATGAATCCCATGAAGAGTATAAGTGCGAGATAGTTACGGTGCTGCCATTTGACGACGGCATTGCGTGAGAGGTCGCTCACGTCTGCGACACCATCCCTACGGCGAGGCTTCAGCAACATCCAGCCAATGTGCGAGTAGAAAAATCCGCGATGCGCATTGTAAGGATCAAGGTCGGTGTCGGTGTAGCGATGATGAGCACGGTGACCTCTGCTCCACCATTTGATAGAGCCTTGGACGGAGCCTGCACCAGCCGCAGCAAGAGCATATTCGAGTGGCTTGGACGCATTGTAGGATCGGTGTGCCCAGAGGCGATGGTAGCCGGCGGTGATACCTGAAATGATGATCAGTTCAGTCTTTGGGAAGCGAAGTAAGTGAGAATAGCAAACCAAGGCCGGTGACGAAGTAATAGAAGAAGCTGAACAAGGCAGTCTTCCAATGCAGATCGGTAATGCATACACCAACCAGGCCGATGATGGGTGTTGAGCAAAGAACCGTGACATTCATCCAGTTGAGATTCTGCAGGATGTTTTCCCATGTAACAGGCGGGAGTGGCTTGACCTTCTTCAGCGTATATTCAATATAATTGTCAGGAATGTTGGCGTCAATGGGGAGATCATCGGGATGCGAAACGCGAGCTGGCGGGGCAAGCGCCGGTTGGCGAGTAGGGTAGACCGAAGACATCCTTTGTCAGTGGATCGAAGACTAGAAATTGCAATGAGATGTTGATGTAGCAAGAGAGAGCGCGCCTTTATACAAGGCGATACTAAAACTTTGGGGCACTCCCGAGCCATCGCGTCAGACGCAGTCCCGTTGGAAGTGAGCAGTTTCTGTTGATGTGGCACCACTTTTCAAGTGACAGTATCTTTCATTCAAGTTCCCTGTCATCGTCCCCAGTAAAAATATGCTCCACTTCTTAACTTTACCCCCACTTTCGTAGAACATGATATCTCTCGCAGATTTGACCTGATTTCCTCGCCAGAGTACTAGGCGCTTGTGGCAGAAGACGTTGTTGAGAATCGCGGCCCTGCCCGGGAAGACAGGGCGACTAACCGGCTAATACGGCCCCCGACCCCAAGGACCGAGTTAAAATGTGCGCAGTCTCCCCATTGCATCCAACTTGCTTATACAATTTCTGTTAGTCATTTGGAATAACTTAGAGCTGGTTGGCTCACACGTACCCTTCCGGGTCCCCAACCATCTTTCGTGGTGGACAATGCGGCTCTACCACACTGCATCCGTGTCACCGTGAAAGCAGAAACATATGGAGCGGTTCCAGAACGGCTTCGTGCATATGTTGAATTTCAAAGGTGTGTCGACAGAGGTAGCAATTGCCAGAGCAAGTCTGTGCATGTTATGTATGATGCGTGATACATGATAAGTAGTGGTGGTAGGAGACTGAAGTAACGGCAACAGACGGCAGCGCTACCTAATTTGGCGTCCATGTGGCGCCGCGCCGAACCATCGTGTTCGATAGTCACGATCTGGACCAGCTCGCACCCTGGCCACCGATGCTGATACCAGAATTGAACTATCAGTCTAGACTTTACCTGAATAACTATGAGTTGGTCGCCGTCATGCAACCGCCATGTATGTGGCGTTCGCAGTTTAAACGGTTATCTCTCGTTTAATCACCAGGAATCTTTACCGACATCCTCAGTCCCCAGAGCGCAGTGTCCATCTGCAATGCCCTGTGGTGAAACGGAATACGAGCTTCCAAACGGAGATCGTGAATCCGCCTCACATCAACAGCAAATCTCGCTTCCGCGAGGAGGAGCTAAGACTCAGGAGCTCCGCAACAAGTCAGCACCCCACAATCTGCGCGGGCTTGAGCCAGTCAGCACACATCCTCGCACCGGTTACTCTCTGCTCATAGAAGAGATCGTATCACACACAGAGGCTCCGGTTACCTATCTGTGACAATGGGTTTTCATTTTGCTTATCTCTCAATATCGATGTCAATTCCGCCACGCGGAAAAGCACGTCGCAGCCTACAGAATCAAATTTAATCAGCGTTTCTCAGGTGATAGAGTAGGCTAGCTTACGCGGTACTCCTTACGCGGTAATGCTGATCACGGTTATAAACGGAATGGGGATCTATAAACGAACTCTTCAACCAGCACAGGAAATTCCAGGCCATGAACAACCTCGCGAGCCTGCGCCATGTATTTGGATTGAAGAAGAAGCTTCTCGATCGGCGCGTCTTTTGCTGCTCGCTGATCAAGCAGAGACTTGAGCTCGTCGAAGGAGGGTTCGTCGGTAGTGCCGATGACTCGTAGATTTGGCCAGGCCATTCCCAAGGGATTGACTCCCTCCGCCGAGCCCAATAAGCAGAGGAGGAAAAATAAGAAGCTGATATTATCAGTCACATATACCTCAGTGACCAATGGGAATGCTTGGAAGAAATGGGGGAAGCACGGATGAACCATGTTCCTCAAGGTGAGCCGTTGTAGGGATTGGAGTTTGATTGGCCCACTTTCCGGAAAATCATGACTTTCTGAATCATAGGGGAGGCTAAGAATGAGATGATGGAGCGATGGGGCGATGATGGCTCGAAGGAACTTCAGGGTGGTAATCCAATCTTTGGCGCCGAAGACAAGTGTGCGGAGAGTTGGTATATCGAATGTACGGATGTCGGATGAGATCACGGGAATCCATCCGAGGTCCAGAAATACAAGAGGGGCACCACTTGCCAATTGCGCTGTAATCCAAGTAAAGGACTCCGGCCTTCTCCACTCGCTGAGTGAAAGCTCCAAGCACAGATGCGTGGCTGATTGAATGGGTATTTGGAAGGTGCTTGGAAGGTAGCGTCGCAGGCATATATGGCTCAACATGGGTGCACCGCCCTCAAATATGGCAGTCGGACCACCTGCCGGCCATGCCTCCTGAGGAGTGAGAGAGAAGCGTACGGAATTTAGAAAAGGAAGGGCCAGTGGTTTCAGTAGATTTAGCAATGGTTGCTCCGCGAGGTTATTGCTATGAATTCTGAGGTTGCGGAGCAGGGGGAGGTGAACTTCAATGAGCTGGCAAAATTCGGAAAGATCAATCGAGTTCGTCGATGTAGGGAGAAATACGACCAGATCAATAGGCATCTGGTTGGATCGAGCGAGATAAACTGAGATGGGTTCTAGATCTTTCTTGAGATTGAAGAGAATGATTCGTGTCCAGAGTTTCGGAGCAGCGATCGTCGTCTTTCTCCAGTGACGATCCACGTGAGACAGTGTGACCTCAGGGCGAAGTCTGAGATCGGTGAAGTTTCGGAGCCAGCAGTAGATGAACATCTCCAACAGGAGCTCTTCTGGTAGGATTGAAATGGGTGTGATCGTGTTCATTGGTGAATATGGCTCCCGTGGCACTGATCACTTGGACACCTTGATTTTTCGAATGCCTAGAAAATCATCAGGAGGATGTAGAGCAAGTGAGAAGAATCAATCACCAGAAGTTTTCAGATCTATGCGAAGGAAGACGGCGAAGCCAAATGCGAGCTGTTAGCGAGATGACTCTGACGGCCCATGCGGGGGCCGGCAGCCGTCCGGGCCGATTGAGCTCTGACTGTTGGTGGGCGATTACTTACCCGGAGATAGTAAGAGATGGTAAGGCCTTATGATATGATAAGATATGATATCTACGTGGCAAAAGGGAGTTTGAATCAATACATATATAAGCACGACACCACCTGGACGACCGTGACAGGCATACCTGGGATATGCATAAGGATGCAGCCGCAGTACCTTCAAAACCATGAATATTGTTGGTTACCGCGTACGCACCATCACTGGGCCGCATCAAGCTTACTGCCCTGGCACAACGGTCGTGGCTGGTAAACTCGTTTGATGGAGTGTGCCAAAGCAGCGGCAAGCATTTTGCAGCGGTGTCTCAAGCTGAAGCCGGTTTGGAGCAACAGAGAATTGACAAATAATGGCGTGCCAAGGGTGCTCCTAGACTAGCACCAATAAAGAAAGACAGGGATGTGCACACTCAGTTTCAGAGCATATCATCCTGGAGCTTGAAGTGCTGGGATTTGTATCAGTGGCGTCACTGGTCCGGGCGCAGGATCTTTTTCCTACAGATGCCGCCGAAGCTGTGCTTAACCAATACCACGACTGTGACTGAACAACTGATCAGCAACTTCATTAAGTTCGCTTGCTTTGTGAACTGGCGCTTCTTCATCACCGTTGCTCCTACATGCTGATCGAAATGAAACCACGTCTCAAAATAGGCACTTGATGATAAAGTTTGCATCCTAAACAGGCATATACGTGGTTCACGGCTGATGCCTCTCGATTATATGGAGTGAGTGATGGGCGACGATAGATATGGTCCATGGAGCTGTGTGTTGCTTGTCGCCTCACTCCCCCGATCACATACTCGCGCGAGGACGCTCGAGCTCATGCCGACTGCTGCAATGCCAACACCAACGCCTGAGGAGATCATGGCCGAGTTAATACCCCAGCTCATAGGCGCGACCTCGGCTCGATATGCAGGCATTGCGGCTTTCGTCGTGCTCTCCTATGACCACTTCCTGACGCTTGACGATGAGGTGTGATTAGCCCCTTCCAGTTTCTACTCTTCGAATAAACTTTGCTTCTCCAGTTTCGCTTCTTCTGGTCTGGCGAGTGGTCGATGTCGCGCGTGCTATTTTTCTCGGTAAGCGTAATTTCGAGAAAATTGGGAGTCTAAAGACTGACAAAACATTATAGAACAGATACTTCCCACATTTAGCTATCTTGTGAGTCTACCTGTCTCCGTGCAGGGGTGTCGGTCCTCGGACTAATGATTGTAGATGGGGCATTGTCTGTTTCGTTGCTCCGGGGCTTTCTCCAGAAGTGAGTATCTGGGTCTCGAAAAAAAATGCAGAAGCTGATCCTTACCACAGTTCTGCACCAGAAGTATACATGGTATATGGGTACTCACCGTCCTGTCCATGTTCGTTGCAGAAGGTGCCGTCTTCGTTCCAATTATCCGCATACGCAGTGTTAAGTGGCATGATTACAGCTGTTCTTGTATTGCGCATATGGTACCTCTACCGGCATAGTACACTGGCCCGCGCTCTAGTCATGTTCTGCTTTGTTGCATGCGCTATGGCATGCGTGATGACCTTGTATTTCACTGGCGAAGAAATCAGAGGCATAGACATTAATGCGACCTACAAACTCGATCTCGACATCGTGGGGTGTATTGTCACGCCCCCTCGAGACCTTTGGAAGGTGTTTGCACCAGTCCTTGTCTTGCATACAATCCTCTACCTGTTCACCGCGTACCGCGGACTGCACCACCGAAGCGTAGTTGCTGAGCCCGCGCCCGTGATGGCTCGCTTGGTACGAGAGTGAGCAAAATCGCTTTGGGAAGACGAATATGTACTAATTGATGCTCCGTAGTGGCGGAGTGTTATATTTTGTGGTTCTTGGTAAGTCAAGATCAAACTCTTAATGGTGCTCTGACTGAGTACTCCGAACAGTATCTGTGGGCTTTGCGTCTATCGGCTCTGCGATAAAGAGTTCACCTTCAATTCAGCTCTTGTCCGTGTTCTCGAAGTACGATCGCCTTCACCCATCTATAAGCAGCAACTGACTATCACATCGACCAGCATGATGCTTGCGCTGACATCCACATCCATTTCCCGCATAATGCTCAGCATTCGGTGTCTCACCGCCGATCTCATCTCGGATCCAACATCTCTAATATTGAATAACAATGAGCTCAGTCGCGTGTCCTGGCGCAAAGGTCCCAATGCAGGTGATATCATTGTGGACGTAGATGGTCGAACACGCCGCGAGAGAGCCGGTATGGTGATGCAAATTGGATACGATCAGGAAATCCAGGACGTGGGGCTGGGTTCTGAAAGCTGGATTGACATGGAAGACCGTAAATCAGGTGCAGCATGATTCACGTCCTTATGGCGATATGGAACCGGCCAGTTGTATTCAACCCTAATATATGTATTGTGTACTTACCTAAGCTATCATTTATTCCACGAGTCCCGCATTGTAACCCCCTAACCCTGTAACGATTTCTGATAAAACATGTTCTCTTTACTAAGATACTTTCAGTTTTGTATCGCCAATTCTCAGGCACCCTGCGCACCGAACTGATAGAGGATATCAGTGCCAACATGTCCCTTCCTAAAAATGATATTCGCACCATGGATAAACATCAGGAGAGTAAACTAGCAATGCATCAATGTCACGAGCCACGGCAACGTTTGCTGTATTTTCCCATTCGATCAAATTATCTTTCCAGTTGGTCAAAACACACCAAGGAGACATTCGAGGTATGGTACAAGTGTTACATCATAGAATACGAACCTGTGTTTTGAAGTTGGAAATATGATCAGTCGCGAACGTTGCGCAGGTGTGGCGGCGGGCTTGGACATTCGACTTTGGGAAGAACTACTCTCCAGACCCGTGTCAGTGTGGGGCCCCGCTCATCCCTGCGCACAGCATTTGCTTCCAATATCCGCCTTTGAGCCTAGATTGGGCCGAAGGCAGATCCTACGGGGGTTTATTTACATACCGTCTCACGCTTGTTCGCATCTTCCGGTGGTGAAGGATGGGGGCCGTTTTACTACTTTCGTGCAGTGAGATGCCACAACACGGGAAACGAGCTGTCCCAATTTCGTGCTCAGCGTCTGAAGTCCGGTCACAGGGGTGTAGAAATGGAAATCTTGACCTTCGATAGAAATCCTGGAGGTATCGGACCTTGGCGTCAAAAGGTAAGCATGAACCTTGAGCTTATCCGCAAAGGTATTTAGTTATAAACGACCCCGGTTAGAGTCCAATGTGATACTCACTATGCCTCCCCTACCGAGTTCTAACCTCCGCGACTCAGAAACATTCCCCGGCCTGTTCAGCCTCCCGGGCGACCGCGGCGTCGAGGATCTCTACCACATTGAGGATCCTCGCACAGGAACTATTTCCCCTCGACGACACTGGTGCTTGATTGCAGAGATCACAACGTTGTCCAAGTTCCTCCGCCTCAGCATATATGCCAAAGACCGCGATGGAAAAGAATTTCCGATACATGTCCACACCAGCGATCGTGGTGTTGGAATGTCGAAGTATTGTCAAGAGGGCCACACTATCATCTTGATGTACGCCGAGCGCCATAATTTTGCCGATGGAACTGTAGGCATCCGCCTCGAGGACGGAGCATCAGTCAAAGTACTTCCATACTCGGTCGCCACACTGATGGCTGCAAATGATCGGTACTTTGAAGCTGAGGGAAAGACTGTGTGTGATTGCTGCGGAGCTGGTCAGACCAAAGGAACAGGGGGTTTGAAGAACTGCGCGAGATGCAAAGTCACATCATACTGCAGCAAAGTGAGCGATCTTGCTTGTCCTCTGGCCTTGACCTACAGCTTACCATCTCTCTAATTGCGTAGAAGTGTCAAAGCGAAGCATGGAACAAAGGGCACAAAGAGGACTGCAAAGTGTTGACCCAGATACATGACTTCGCTAGTAAGGATTGGGAGCTGTTTCAAGGGTGGTTTGAACCGCATACAATGCGCCCACCTCCCTCAGGTCCCGCAATGCAAGTACTCCATTCGCTGCCGGTTTTCGATTAGACAGTTTGGAATCGCTGTATCTCGTTTTGTGCGATTTTTTTTGTATATCCCCTGTCGATGTAGGAAGATTACTTTGGCCAAGTTCAAGCAACCAACAGAGGCCAGTGAGCAAGTTACAACCCTGCTTGCATGCGAGAATAAATGCTTAAGCTTGACATCTAGGATTTTTTGGTATCGTGGTTGTACTAGCGAGGTCCGAGGATTACACTGACCAGAAACTTGAAGCACAAATGATTGTGAGACTCAGACGAAGATGCCCGCGTGAGTATGTAGTCAGAGTAGAAGCCTGAAAGGCGTCGCCTACTTATCATTATGTAAGTCAGACCCTGGGACTGATGCGAAATAATATGAAGTGATCGGCGGTCCCTGTTCTTCATCATTTCGAGCTCAGGGTGTCGATATGTCCATCAAGCAGGAATGAGTGTCTTCATCCTTTTTGGGGGACGTCGACGTCTTTTCTGCTAGATCGACTCGACGCGACTCTGCTCTCCATCTTTTCCCCTTGTACTGGTGAATTTCCAACTCACCAGTGGCTTTATCATATGCACCCCCTTGATACGGTACCCCTTGGACCATACGGGTATCGTTTGGACAGCGGCGTTTTCCCACTGGCTGAGGAGGTGAAGATCACATCGTACAGCTCAGTCGCTATACTGGCAGTGAGTTCTTACGCCAAATACTGTTTCTGTATCCTCACCAAGCATTTCAGGCGTTTATTTGGGCATGGCTAATTTGCCTGCCGGATGAGGTTGAAATCCTGCGAAGGAAAAGGCTATCAGCACCTATCCTTGCCTACTTCGTTGCCCGGTGAGTAATCCAATTCCTTGAGCCATTGCTTCTTTCTCACAGTCACCGAGACAGGCTCGTCTGTCTTGGGAACTGCATTTGCAGTGTAGTGCTAGGTACCAACCTCGCTGTTCTCTCCGAGGCGCTCGTCGGGCCATCTGACCCATACAACCTCATTTTCTTCTGGATTACCCAAGCCACCACATCGTTGCTGTTTCTCATCCGGATCTGGGCGGTCTACAAGTACTCCAAACACGTACGCTATGTGTTCTTTGCACTATGGACTGTGGTCGCGGCGTCACCTGGCTTGATTTTCATCGGCCGTGCGCCAAATGACCATTGTAAGCGACGCTATACCAACCGATCTCCGATTATCTACTGACAATGGCTCGCGCGTCGAATAGGCTTCATACCACACCTGCCTTGTTGGATCTGGGGCCCATTCACTCTACCGTGCATGATGGCAATGTTACTGTATGATACTCTTGTGTTCATCGCTGTGGCGTTGGCTATATATAAGAATAGGGCCGTTCACCCAACCGACCTTTCCTATTTGCGGCGCTTCGGGTTGCTGGTTTGCGGGAATGGGCTCTACAAGGTCTCCGAAATGTTACTAAAGAGCGGACAGCTGTACTATGGGTAGGCTTTTTCTATAATTCTGCGCATCCTCAGCATTAACACCAGTCCATTTAGTGTCACTATCGGCGTCCAGCTGCTCTCTGCAATCTCGGCCTTTCTCGGTCTCAAATACTCTCAGCTGTTCTATATGATATTTGTCCCTCTCTCCAGCGCGATGGCGTGCAAGGTCTTCCGGATGGTGCTGCTGTGCGATACGACGGTGGAGCCTTTGAAAACTGCCGAGATACACGAGATGCTGCATTGGGAACACCAAGAGGCTGAGCGGACATTAGCGTCACTAGCACCTGATTTATCTCAGGCCTAATCTTCTCCTCAAGTGCTTTGGTTATCTCTTTAGATACGTTGACCATGTATTTCTATCCGTACTTACTGGATCATGATCTCCCAGTGAATTTCGCAATAGGCAAGTCCGTCGGTCCTTACTGCCACTTCCTCTTCGCCTACTCATTATATTCATGAAATCGATCACACGGGACCTGTGCCGATGATCCTTGTGAGAAGAGGTTAATAAAATATCAGAGCGTTTATGGATACCCCAGGATGTACTGATGCGGCCCGCAGCCACGCCTCAGACCTCGTCTACGCATTGAACTTGCAGGGGATCGTTGTGAATCTCCCCAAAGAAGCATATCAAAATGTGTGTGTGTGTGTATGCACCACTCTTCATTTTTACTGACACGCACCCTGCGCACACCACATCCACTCAACGCACTGCGTCTGTCACGATGGGGTTTACCCGTCGAAATAGGCATCGCCCTCCAATTCATGGAAGATCTACCGACAATATGATTGCTTCAGATCAGGCTGATACTGATGCAGAAGCGCATAGTTGACACATTGCCAAGCCTGGGGAGTAGTGGGCGCGGGTGCAGCACCTCTACCCAATGCCAGATAAATCGATATTATCTCCATGGTCACATGTTCCATTCCATAGGCTACCAAGGTACTGCTGAACGGCACTACTGCTGGCATAGACAGTGATAGTGCTGCCAAGATGCCTTCCAGACAGCAGCTGGCGACGAAGGCCCGGTTTCGGAATATCAGACGGGCAAAGAGCGGTCCAGCATCCGGACAGAGGCCCTGGCGACATTCGCAGAGCTGTGATGTTGGATTCCCGGCTATTTCCAGCGTCCATCAAATTTATAAAACGCTTCTCACCTCATTGAAATCTTTAGAATCTCCATATATTCACGACTAACAGCCTGCCATGTAAGACTCTCATTGCCCCAAAGAGATTTACATTAATTTTTTTGATCTTCCAGTCGCAATGTTCCCCACATCCATTCTGTTATTTTCTTTTCTCGCAATGGTGCATGCCCAGGTGTCATCTGGAACCAGCTCAGGTACTGCCACATTCACTTCGTCTGCCTCCGCCCCCACACAGAGCAACTTGAAATATGGCCAATGGTGAGTCAATTGTTGATCAATTTCCTGTTTAAAATAACCAGTCATTCACACACTCCTTTTCCTTCGCGAAGTGGTGGTTTAGGATGGGCTGGCCCTACCGTCTGTGCAGAGGGCCTCACGTGCGCGTACATCAACGAATACTATAGCCAATGTCTGTAGCAATTGGAAAGACTTATCAATACCTGCAATGGCTATTTTCAATCTAAAGGGCGTATTCCAGCCACATCTACTTGAGAAATGTGGGGGTATAACCCCGCCAGTCTTCTATCTAGTCATGCCGTCCGAAATCGTCGCCGGAACATCATCTATCTGTTGTTGCCGCGAGCGGGAAGTGCACCAGTTTTGTTGAGCTCTGTTGGCATTCGTTCTCTACTGCTCCACTCTCAGCTTATTGAGACCACTGGATGGGAATCGCAAACGGTCTTCTGCTCTTCAAGAAAGCCCGCCCAGAGACTGTCAGACGACGAGGCAGCTTTCCCTTCGTTGTGACATTACGATCAGTTGAGAGCCAGCGTCTTAAATTACACTTGCGATAATCTTTTGGGGTTGCTTTCGATTTTCAGATCACACCAGGCGGTCGTAGAACCGCTGGCGCAGTTCGATGTGACAGCTGTTGCTTTAGTGGCCTTTTCTGAGAGGGTAAAGCTGGATCTGAATCTGACCGGGTGATGTTCGAGAGTGTATCTTATTTGATACTATCCGGGGTAATTGCCTTTGATTGGTCGGCCTAGCCTAATATGTAGAAAGCAAGTACACATACTACAGACATTGGCTATAGTATTGGCTGCTGTACGTGCATGTGGTGCCCGACGAGCACACAGTAGGTCCGGCATATCCGGTGCCACCGCTATGGCGGACGGGCAAAGCGAGTAAGCGTATTGTCTTTTCGGAAAAGGACACAACTCACCACTGGCCATATTTCGTTTGGGTAGGGATGGGGACAGAAGATGTCGTGGTGGATGCGGAAGAGGACTTAACGGTGCTCCAGCTGGCTGATGAGGGGTATGGCGGCGGGGGTTCAAAGGTGGCAAACCCAATAGGGCCGATTTTGATGTTGGAGTAAGTGACAGATGCGGTAGTATCATTAACTTCAACATCGGCGGGAGCACCGGATGATGTGGGACAGGTACCACGAGCGACACCTGGAGTCGTGGCGGGCGACGTGGGTGGGTAATCACTATCAAGCCGGAGCATGTTCGCTGCATAGTCGTCCCATATGCTGAGCACTAGAACGACACCGCGCGCAAGCGATTCGCCAATGGTTGCGAGGCCACCCTTGGTGTCAAAGTCGTTGGTATCTCCGAATGCCGTCTTCTGCGCGTCGCAGAACGCCTGGGTGATAGAGTTGCCGGTGACGCCCGGAATAGTGCTCTGGCTGTTATCGATGACGACGCCATTCTGAACATAAAAGCGGCGAATCTCGGTGAGTGTCCCAGTACTGGTGTTGTCGCTGGTGATGAATTGAGTCACTACGGTGAAAGGCTTGGTGGTGTCAACAGTCTTGCCGGGACCGTAGAAGGAAGTGTCTCCCATGCGATATGAGTTGAAATCACAGCCATCGGGATCGCACACCCCGCTGTACCTGTTGGTAATACCACAGTCATCACCGGTGCACGCGGTTTGACCAATGACCGAGCAGGGGTGAGGAGTGAATGCCGCTGAAATGGAGTTGGCTTCCCATATATCCATCTCATTGCAGCAGGAGCCCAGGCTTCCGGTGCCGGAGTTCGCCGAAGTGGGATCGAAGTCAAGGAGGTTTGCCTGCAGAAACTCATGAGTCGGGCGGGCGGATATTCAGGAGGGACGACACTTACTCTACCGTCGATGAATTTGATATCGCGAGGGCACTGCGAATCGCAGTATCCAGTGCCATACTCAGCACCGGCCTTGTTGGTGGGATATGCAGAGAGACCGCCGTCCGCAGACATCTCTGAGAAGTATACAGCCCCATTGAGACCACAGGGAAGTTTGGACACATCGACGTCGAAGCTGATTTGCTGGTTAAGGGGCTTGAAAATCTTGTACTGGGTATTGTTGGCCATGAGGTAGAGACGTGAGCCAACATTGGTTTGGGTACTGGTGGTGATGAAATCAAGCGTGATCGCATTGCCGCTGGTCGTTACGCCATACGTGCCGCTGTAGTCAGCACCGTCGAGTGCGCAGTTGACGGCGCATGTGAGAGGGTCTGGGCAGATAGCGAAGTCCCACGTATTTCCTATGAAGCAATCGGTGGAACCGCTGGAACTCTCATGAGCTGGAAAAATAAATGCCTAGTATATCAGAGCACGTACGAAGTGGTGTGCAACCAGCGCCAATTAGCATCCAGAGTGACCTGCCCGGCGACTGTGGTGCAGGCGCCATTAGCAGCACATGTTTGATAAACGAGCGGAGGATGGACCTCGGCTACTTCCGTGCCAATCTGTTGGGAATTCACAATCGCAAGAAGAGAAAGCGACAGCAAAGCGGCGGTATGAAACATTGCACACTGAAAAAGAGGAATATCAGTACGGCGTTTTCAGGCTCAAAGACAATCTTACAGGGGACCTCAGAATGTGGGTAGTCGATATAGATCATGTTCACTCGACCAGCAGCATTTTATAAACTTGATGGACGTGAGACATCCCGTAGCCCGAAGGGTAGCGAATTGAATATCTGCAGGGTATCTGTGAGAATTTTTGGCTGTTTTCGAATGCCTTGTGGCCTGTTTTCCCGAGTGATAGGCCGAAATTGGGCCTTCGTTGCGCGAACGACATCGTCCGATGGGCATGGCATGGGGGACCAGGCAGTCACATTGAGTTTCGATGGTCAATGGGTCGAGCAATAGTGTCGCTCCATTTGACAGCAATATCCCGCGGTGTGCTGCGGAGATGGCTGGAGACAGAGTAGGGCCGCCAGACACAAGGTTATGCCATGCTGTGGTGGAAGGAACAAGTCTGAGTCCGACCGCTTCGGATGCACGTTCGCAGGCACTGAGGGGTTTGGCAGAGCCCTGGTAGCACCTGTCTTCGCTCGCTGTCGAGCTGCGCAGTATGAAGTCGCCTACTACATCGGTCCCATGCGAGTCTGCAGAGATTTCGAAATACTCCCGTGCTCTTTGGCCAATTGCAATTTCTTTGTAGGGTCGCGACTGCCTATAGGAACTGATCAATTGCTGCTTTGACTGCGTATGCATGGCACTTGCCCGTCACTGTTATACAGACGGTTATGAGTGTGATTGAGGGCAGATTCTCGGCGTCAAGCGATAGGAAAACAAGCACACAACGCCGATCATTAACCTTGACCGCAACGTTCTTATTAGCTCTAAAACACAGCGGGCGTATCGGGAAACGCAACCATCCAGAACGTTCGCGGGAGAATGACCACGAGCGGCAATATCGAGAATTACAAGGGCCTTAGTATGACACCGTTTACGCCTTTAGGAGTTACTAGCGATGAGGATCTTGGATCTTGGCCGCGTGAGTTAGTTCCCAAACTTTGTCGTGCCAAATGCCGCTTACAAAAGTGACATTGTGCTCAGTCGACCAGTACAGTAGAACAGCATGCTTCTCGATAAAACCGTGCTCTCAAAGCCCGCCAGAAAGTCACAGATGTAGCTTCACATGCAGAGAATGGTGAGTTTGGCACGCCGAATGCGATAGCTTCAACTCACCTCGATAAGTAGCAAACTGTGATAGACACTAAGAATCGCTTGCACGCTACAGTCTCGACCTCTTTTGGCAAGTCTTGCATCCATTGAGCGCCTAGAGTACAGACTCAGACTTGAAAAAATTTGCATTTCGGTTGTCGCCTATTCGGCAGCTATTGGATTATGGAGGGTCATAGGAGCGCGCGAGGCAGGACTAGGGCTCAGACGATGCCAAAGGGATTCTAAATTGTATGCGTCGAGGTCAAACCGTGACTCTGATAAATGTTGACGAGAATCCGAAGCGCGTGCGCTATGGACAGCGGTTGAGCAATGGTTAACGAGCACTGAAGCCGGTGCGACCCGACTGACCTTTAGGCGCTCGTGGCGATGGAATCTGGACACCTGAAAGGACACATCTTCGTCTTCGTTTCCCGAGTGGCGATCCTATCAGAGAAGATATGATTGGGGCGCAGAGCAGAATGCGTATTACATGAAAAGACAGTAGTTCATCCAGTTTAACTCAGAAAGGACGCAATAAATGGCCACAAAAAGAGTGACTGGGTGACTGGCGCACGGCATGTGATATATGGTTTGCGTAGGGTAACATGGTTTGTGCGAAGGCACTCTCACGATCAGATTCGGGACTGGCGCGAAACGAGAGCGCAAGCGCAACCTCTTAATGAGATATGTAAACACCGGTTGAGGTGAGATTCCAAGGGCTATCGCTCTCGACGGGCGCCTCACCGATACCCGAGCGCTTCGCGAACCTCGGCGGTGTCCAGCGGGTCCTCGACCGTGTCGCACAGCAGCACCATTCGGAAGACCTTGCACGCCATCGAGGCCGATAGGGGCACCAGCGCTAGGTAGCACACTTGCGTGTAGCGCATCCCGCGGAAGGAGAGGATGGCACAGAGAAGCTGGACGCCGATGGTGACGCTGCATCCGCGAGTATGAGCGACGAACACAGGGAGAAGGGGGAGCACGTACGCATAGTAGAGCTGGCCGCTTTTGAGCAGCATCTTGGAGACTTTGTATAGTCCCTTTCCTGTGATGAGGAGTTTGATGCGCTGGGAATACGACATCCGGCTTGTGTCGAGTGGGGCGTTCCTGTACATTGCAAGCGCCACGCCAACGAGGACGAGAGTATCGTAGACCAGTGAGGCTACCGCATAAGCGAGGGTGAACGGGCCCCATGGGTAGCAATAGAGCTGCGGTTGAAGGCCTGTAACCATGGCTTTAGCGTTGTATGATCAGCGCCGATTTCGGACTTACAGCGATAGATCGGTCTTATCCAAAGTAGCACAGGAGACACCGAAACCAATATCCAGAGCGCGAATAACATGTATTGAATGGGTTTTGAGTGAACGTAGACGGCGCGAATGCGAATGAAAAAGAGCAGAGCCGTGCCTGATTGCGAAATCCAGTACAGCACGAAGCTCAATGAGCTCGCATTCTTCTCAACGCCGGCCAGAAAGCTGAGAATGCAACTTCCCATGCTGGAGAGCCTGTCGCGAGAATGCCCGCTGAGCCCGGGTGGTTGCTGGATCAGTTGAATGGACTCACCGAGTGATATAGTAGGCTGCCATGGGTGATGAGAATCGCATCCGTCCCAGTATCTCGACCTCCTCCTGCATGTCCAGCATCCAGGTCCAGGTGAACAGCTGAAGCTCAAGTCAGCCTAGGAGGACACTACTTGTCGCGCTGGCAGCTCACAGTCAATATCGCAATGGTGCTATATGCGGTGATCGCCACCTCCTCCACGGTGACCGGGTCGGGCGGGCGCATGAGCCAGACCCAAGGTTGGGGCGAATGTCAACAAAATGTGGGCGTCGATAGAATGCCTAACGAAGACCATTATGGGGGCCACCACTGCGGCCAGAGACACCATACAATGCTGAAGAGTTCTGCCGAGCACTGAATGTCTATAACTTTAAAAAATGCCACGTCAGAGGACAGGGGACTTCCTTTTGGGGGCTCGGGTATGCGAATTTGAGCAGTTGATTCTCGCTCTAGTAAGCATTGAGGTCCCTGAACTGAATATGTCGGCGTCGCCATGCTCATGAGCGGCGATATGATGCATCAGAGACAATATGATTCAAAGCAGGAAGCGTATTACAAGAGACAAGTAAGTATTTCAATTCATCAAGACGAGCGCAAGAGACGGACACCTCAACCACTAGCAATGACTCCAACCTCAATCCTCGCCAGCGACCTCCTTGATCGCATCCGGGTCCTCCGCATGGTGCCCATGGTGCTTCAGGTTGTTCCACAGCTGCCCCAGCCGCTCGCGGCTCCCCGCGCGCGCGCCCTCGCGCCCCTCGCGGCTCGGCTCCCGCGAGCGCAGGATGTTCCCCGCGCCGCCGCGCCCGCTGCTCTCCAGCGCGCCGTCGGGGTGCGCGTGGTGGTGCCCCTCGAGGTCGCCGTTCGGCCCCGGCGCGAGCGCGGGCGTGAGGTTCGCGCGCCCGCCGCGGCCCGTCGAGTGCACGCCGCCGTCGTGCGCGAGGCTGAGGCGCTCGTGCTCGTCGAGCTGCTCGAGCGCGGCGTCGGACGCGCCGCCCGCGTGCAGGTTGCCTGCGCCGCCGCGCCCGGTGGAGTGCACGGGCGGCGGGTTGGGCGCGCGGGAGCGCGAGCGCGAGCCGGAGCGGTTCGGAGAGGGCGTGTGCGAGGGCAGGATGTTGCCTGCGCCGCCGCGGCCGGTGGATTGCTAGGGGAAGATCGTCAGCACGGTATTGGCAAGATGGAGACGCATATATGCAGGTTAAAGAGTTCGGAGATCATAGGGAAGTCGATGCTTGAGTATATATGCAGGCAACAGGACTCGGAGATCATAGAATCCGATGCTCGACGTGATCCGTGAAGGAAAGAGACTCACTATGCCCTTCCTAGCCTCCGCTTCGCGGTGCCGCGCGAGCACCTCACGCTCGTACTCGAGCGAGCCCTTGTCGACGGCGCCGTT
Organism: Athelia sp. TMB; assembly: GCA_014898675.1. Lineage (NCBI taxonomy): Eukaryota > Fungi > Basidiomycota > Agaricomycetes > Atheliales > Atheliaceae > Athelia > Athelia sp. TMB. The sequence goes on along the minus strand of JACXVL010000083.1, from coordinate 72,765 downwards.
TGCGCTCTGAGTGAACGCGTCCACGGCGGCGGCGCCGCTCTCGGCGAGCAGCGCGGCGGTGTGGTTGTCGTAGCGTCCGCGGGTGGGCGAGTCACGAGAGGGCGAGCGGATGTTGCCCGCGCCGCCGCGGCCGGTGGAGAGGGCCTGGGGGTAATTGGGTCAGCTGATATTCGAAACTGAGATGGACTGTGGGAAGATCGTGAAGCAGGAGCATGTGGAAAGGATCATACGCAGACGGAGATCGTATGGTATGGTCCTTGCATCGAGAGACGATGCGGAAAGACGGTAGACAGTAGACAGAAACTCACCCTGGATGCAACGTCGGCGCTGTTGACATGTCCCTTGCTTTCGATCTCGACGTCGCGGCTCGGGGAGCGCACGATGTTGCCGGCGCCTCCTCGGCCTGTCGAGATCAAGTCCCGTCCTCGCGAGGGGGTCGTATCCCTTCCGTTCAGAGAGTTATCGGTAGTATATGTGGTGCTGTCCCGTCCACGAGAGACTGAGCGAGCGGGTTGTGCGACGTCTGTCATCGTAAGGGTATGTCAGATCAAGAGGTTGAGAGTGAAAAGGGTGCGAAAGGAAGTATGATGTAGGTGCGGAAGAGGGGAAAGGGTGGATGGAAGGTGTATATAACGCATTCACGACACCAGGAACGCGAAAAATGGAATGGCATTCCGACTAATTGCTGCTGTGCAGTGCGCACCGGGTGGCGGCGACCGGACGATAACGCCCGGAACGGGCAGGAGGGCACTGGGCAGCGCCGATAAGGCCTTATCTCTCGCCAGCACAGATAAGAAAACCCGTCCTGGCACCACCACCATCACTCTTTTTCCCTCTTCAACCACCGCAGGACAGGCGAACATCCAGGAGAGGATGAAGAATGGAACGGAAAAGGAACACGGGACTCACCGTGGTAGACCAGAGTGTCGGTTGATGCCTTTGCAGAGCCGTCCCGGGACAGGGCTCGTCCCAACCTGGACCCCATCGCGCTGATCTGGCTGCCAAACGATGGCCGCGGCTGGTTCGATATTACGCTCGTCATGTGGATGTCCTAGGCCTTCACTGTGGTCGTCGTAGTCGTCGCCGAGGTCAATATATAGTCCAGGAAAATTTCTGGGGGCAGCTGGATCCAAGCGCAGGTTCCGGGAATTCCGAGGTCCTCGCTCGCCTACAAGTACGTTTCGCGTTGTTACATACTTGTGGCGATTTTGGGACGGAGATGACGCGATTGGTGGTCAGTTGCGCACCGCCAACGTTGGCGCGGCAGTCATGGGATGGCGTGAGGGTGGCGTGCCCTGGCGTGCCCTGTTGTTCCCCTTTCCCACAGTCCACCTATTCGCGAGTCTATCTCCCCGCGTTCTTGATGCGTCGAGCTCTCGCCACCCCCACGCCTCGATTTTGCCTCCTCCGGAACGGCTTTCTCTCCCTCCTGACCTCCCAGACGGCATTCTATTTCAAACGGCAGCTTTTCAAGGCACTATTTCAACGCTAAAGGCTATCCGGTGCATGCACTTGTGCCTCGGCCGGGGCTTCATCCTCGCTTCAGCACCCCAAACGATTTTGTCTTGCCTCGGAACAGATTCCGCCAACAAATGCTCGCCAGTTCGCCGCGTCTCGTGTCCACATCATGACCCCGAGCGAAACAGCGACCCGTACTTGCCTAGTCGCATCTGATGCAGCTGGTGCACGTTCGTGGCTTGTGACCACAGCACGGATCAGAGACGGCAAGGGAGAAAGGAGCTGGACAAGCGACTGACTGTCCAGGGAGCTAAGCATGCGTGCTATGAGCTCAGTATGGCGCATGTGTGTACTGCATGTACTGTACTGTACTTCATTACATTAGTATTCGGACGGCAGACTGAGAAAGGGAAATGAGGCAGGACAGGCGAGTGGCTGGTCAGGGGGCGTGCGTGCTATGAGCTCAGTATGGCGCATGTGTGTGCTGTACTTTCTGTGCTGTACTGCATGACATTGGTATTCGCACATGTATGTTCGAAAGCTATCTTGAGTTCCGCCACTGACGACTCCATTCTCCGCATTGCAGTGAAATGTTGAGGCCCCACGGCGAATAGTGCCCATGGATGGCATATGAGACCATCTGCCAGGACGATGGCGGCGCCTCGGGCCGTGCGGGTGGATAACGGCACAACCTGGCACAACTGAGACAAAGTACTCTAGATCCGCGGCTGGCGTATTTGTTCCTGGCTCCTACGTCTGCTCTCGAAAGATCGCCGAAACGCCACGCACATCCTGGGTCATCGAGAACACCATACGAGTTCCGATGTGTTTCAAATTTTAGGTACGCTGTATGCACCAGGACTACCGCTAACTCGTATGTTTGGGTCAAAGAACTGAGATTTTGCAGATACTTTAAGACGGTCAATTCAACAATAGCGATAGGCGCTCCCCGATATACCGCAGGAAACGTATGGTCACGCCTGCCCATGTTTGTTTCCGCTCTGAAATGAAATCCCGGAGCGGTGCACCCCTAGGCCTCCTCGCCGGGACTGATCATGAGCTTCTTTGTCCCCCAGTGATCTTGATCACTTGATATCAACGTAATTTTTCCTGGCTGGTGAGCCATAGGGCTCCCTGCTCAACCTGCAACGCTGAGTCACGAAGCTATCTGCCCAATGCGTCTTGATCTCGCCACATCCTGCTTTGCTTGACCTCCCTTGAAAGCGGTCCCAATACTTCTTTCAGGGACTGAGACGAAACCCTGCGATTCTCTAGTTGTAACTCTTATGCCAGAGACTATCCGAAGCTGCGCCACATAGTATAAGTCTGCGCCTCGGGCAACTTGTCATCACGCAACGGCACAGACGCGCCGCTTTGACCATCGTGACATTCCGCGAACAAATACCCGACAAATACTTGATCAGCACCTCGCCAGATATCATTGCATCGTAGTAAAACGGAGTGCTCGATCTCAAAGTCCTTGACTGCTTATACTGAAAACGCAGCCATCGAGATAATAGCGAGGTAATTCTGTCATATATCCGACCGAACTTGCGATAATCTGGGAGCTGCAGAAATAGACAAGAAAAGATATTAGCCGCGGGAACTATTGATGTGGCTATTGTTCAATTGCGGAGCTTATATATTCCTATTCCCACTACCTATAGTAGTGGGTCTTCTACCTCTTGTCAGTTTCTCCGCGATGCGGAAGATTCACCGATCTATTTCGCCGGGCGGCGTTTTACCCACGATCACGATTCTGGTGTTGTTTCCGAATCCGAGAGCAGCTTCCGACTCACGGGAACTGAACGCTATTCCACCTCAACATCACGTACTCTATAGCTAATAAGCTATGTCGTTAACCCCCAGAACGACGAGCTAGTTAGCTTCATTATTTATGTACCCACACACTGCGAATAAAAGTCTACTTTATTGTCCTTCAGGGAAAGTGCAATATTATCATCGGCACAAGGCTCCCGACGTTCCTTCCATCAGTCCTCTGCGCGCCTCGGCACTGGCAATAACGGCACACCACCGACACGTGTGATCTGCGATGTCCACGCTGACGCTGTCAGGAACCCTCGCGCTCGTCGTTGACAACGGCGAGCGCGCTGATTCTCTCATTATCTCCCTTAGTTCGTGTCCGTTTCGAGTGATTTGAAGCATATTTGAGTAGTGTATCGGGAAGTAAACAATTATGGCAAGGAAAATATATATTCAGTTAACCGATACATAGATTTCTATTACTACATATGGGGCAGCAGCTCGCTGCTAGCGGCGGCGGGCGTGGGCTTGGCAGGTCAGCACGGGGCGCGGGCGTAGGCAGGTGCGGGCATGCACAGGCACGACCGTGCGCGCGTGAGCAGAGCGTGAGTGAGTGCGCGGGCAGGGACAGTTGGGCACCGACAGGGCATGCGTGCTAGGCACCGGGGCGTGCGCAGGCGGGGCACATAGACGAGGGCGTGCACAGCGGTTGGGTTCAGGCAGCGCACACATGTAATGACGGACGCGCAGATGGGATGGGCATATGGAGGTAGACAGGGGGGCGTGCGCGAACGTCAGTGGGTGTGCGCGCATGGGGTAGGTGGGTGTGCGTGGGCTTGGCTAATGCGTTCGCGTTTGGGGTGTCGACGTTGAGGCGCGGCGAGGGCGGCGAGGGCGGCATAAGGCGCACACATTGGCCTGGGGTGGGACACGTGCAAACACGACATGAGAGAGTGGAGGGATGCCGGGAATCGATCTGTGGTACTATGTACCTGTCAGGAGAGCAGCAGGGTGATAGGGCATGTGAGCGCAGGGAAAACAAGGGGCTCAGGATTGGCATGCGAGTTGCACGGTCCTGAGCGGTCCTAAATTCAAAATAATGTCAGTGGAGTAACAAATATACATGTACTTACCTTTTCTCAAGCCCTCCGACCATTTTCCCGCTTCTCTCGTGTTGCTGTGGCCGCTGAGGTCAAGGTAGAAGACGAGAGACGACGGGCGCTAAACGACAAGATCACCCGATCCGGCCGCTCCGGTGGCGCTTCGCGTTCGACATCGTTTGCTCTATCGTGAGCCCAGCACTCAATATTATTCATTGAAGCGATATAAATACATTCTATAGACTTATAGATACACTATACAATTTTCAAAACTGAGATCAAAGCTGTGCGTAACAAGATCGGGGCGATACAGCCGTGATATGCCACATTTGGGCATTATCTCAGCGAAACACCTTTCTCTCTATCACATTCAATCCACGCTGATTTCGATAGATCGGAGACTCATATATGCATTCTGTATACTATTCTAATGGCTTAGCATTGAGAAAAACAAGGCCACTGTGATGTAGCCAATGGCGCGAGCAAATATCAAGTTCGTGTGCGAGTCATGCATAAAACTCTCCATGCTTCCTGCTCTTTACCAGTATTTCCAACTTGCCATCTTCCACATCACATCCTACCCTATCTAGTTTTTTTTGTATGCTAATATACTTTACATTAAGCTATCCCAGTGGTCTGATCTAATTTTTATCGGTCAGTGAAAATTCGGGACACTGATTTCAGGACATTTGTGATGTCATAGCTGTATCAGCCTCTGGAGACCTTCAAACAGGATCTGAACTGGCTGTGTGGCTTATATATACATGATAATTATGATAACCATATTTGAAGAGCAGTAGATCCATGGCAGATGCCTCTGGAGGTATCCACACCTACCACAGAAACTATGACATCATTTCAGTAAAGCTCTGCGCTCTGGATCAATATTGGACTAGTGACCTACAATAATAGGAGTAAGATCTTTGAATATGCATTTTGAATAGCATTTAGGTGTCCCTGAGCATATATTAGCTCTTGGGATGCCAGCAAGTGGTGATTGAGGAGGAAAATCACTCAAAATGCAGCTAAATCACAGTCTATTGCGTGCTATGATCTATTTTAACGATGAAAAACTGACTTATCTACACAGAATACATGAATTATAGACTATGTCAGAGTACTGGGTGGTAGGAATGGCTAGAGCAGACGCAGTACAGCCCACAATGCTCGGGGAGGGCATCAGCCACAGCTGATGCCCAAATGCGGAACAGCCCCGATTGTTTCCGAGCGCGTCATCACTGTTTACCCCCGTCTACGTCTCTTCCTGGCCCCTCCAATCCAATCGCTCGCCCACTGCTCACCACGACCTTTGCTGGCGGCTGGGCCCGCAGGAATCCCCACCTCTCCGCCCTTGCTACTCCTGCCAACGCCCCACACCACATCCTGCCCTCGCCGCTCAAGACCACTGCCCCACGCTGCCCCATCACCCACTTCTGGAAAGCGGCATTGCATGCGCACGCTCAGAGCCTGTGTCTCCACCGCTCTCACATCCCCTCAGACCACACCAGCACGGCCGCCGCGGCCGCGCAAACAGCTCTGACCCACGTCACAACCACATCTCAGCATCCTACCACCTGCGCCCAATCTCCCTGCCCGCACACATCCACTCACACAGTTGTACCTGTGCATGCTCGCGCCTCTACCCGCCTGCCCGACCCGCACACTGACACGCCGCTAGCAGCAATCTGCTGCGCCGTATGTAGTTTTAGTAATATACATATCAACTGAATATATAATGATATCTATCTTCATTACACCATTCAAGTCCGCTTCGAACCACTTGTATCGGACGGGAACTAAGGGGGGGATGAGGGAAGCAGTGCGCCCGCCATTGTCAACGACGAGCGCGAGGGTTCCTGACAGCGTCAGCGTGGACATCGCAGATCACACGTGTCGGTGGTGTGCCGTTATTGCCAGTGCCGAGGCGCGCAGAGGACTGATGGAAGGAACGTCGGGAGCCTTGTGCCGATGATAATATTGCACTTTCCCTGAAGGACAATAAAGTAGACTTTTATTCGCAGTGTGTGGGTACATAAATAATGAAGCTAACTAGCTCGTCGTTCTGGGGGTTAACGACATAGCTTATTAGCTATAGAGTACGTGATGTTGAGGTGCGCTATTCACCCAATAAGTTTGTGGCAGCACCCGATTGGGAAAGATTTTCCCATAGGCCAATTTTAGCCTTGGGGCACTTGTTGCTTGGAGTACATGGGTACATAGTAGATGCCTCCATTTGCGTAGTTATAGATACATAAGTGTAATAGAACCAGGATAAACTATGTATCTATATAGCATGGAGATTTATTCAAGAACATCACTGTAAGAGAACTGTAAGGGGGGGTTGTCAGTGACAGAGCCTCCATTGTGGCCAAATGCACATACTGGTCACAAGTCGGGCTATACGAGCATGCTGAAATGAGAAGTGTTTGAAAGTCCATTAATATTGTGTTGTGTGCATGTTGCTGGGCATTACAGTCACCTGATGAGCAACCTCGACAAGCTTGGCGGCGAGGTTCTCGAGGGTCTCTGTTATGTAGATGATCAAGCTCTTAAATAAAGTTAGTGTGATTCAATAAAGCACATTGATGAGGCACACCGAGTCTTCCTCGTCCGCATTGTGTCCAACAAATTGTGAGCTTGAGCGTGGGGGAATGCTCGAGCGAGCGGCAGCGTCCGACTCCCTCGCACACCTTCCCAACAGCTTCTTGCCGTCATCAGTCTCCCTCCACCGGCCCGCAGAGAGTGATCTCAAATCTCTGTTCCATTCGTGGCCATCACCATCTGTGGTGGTGTTGTCGCGTGCATCCTGGGAGTCCCTGCCAAGTGCGGCGATGCACCAGACCTTTGTGTCTGGAAGTCCTGCTGCATGCATCAAGACAGGCACAATGATCTGTGCCGGTATCTTGCTTGAACATTGTGAGGGAGCAGTGCGGGTGTGTCAAGGGATTAGCAGTGAGCATGTCGAGGGATTAGCACTGAGCGTGTTGAGGACTGGAAGTAGTGGCAACACGGCTGTGCCGCTGCCACTGCCACACACATTGTCATACCATGAACTGGGTTCATGGTTGAACATGGATGAAAAGTAATTTAAATCGGATCAATTCAGGAGACACAAAGCAACAAACATACAACTAGTACTGAATTTGCGAAAAAGGTCTACTGTAGGGATGAAGGCACCCAACGATCCATTGTCCAAGTAAGAGGGATACCCGGAGGAACCATATCCTCCACCTCAGCTTCCAATGAAGGCGCAGAGAAAGGCACCCACAAAGACTCGTCCTCCAACCTTACAGAGGCCAGAATGTGATCAAACTCCTGATCTTCATCAACCAAAGGATTCTCCCAGGGAAACTGGGTCGAGAAGGGGCCGGTCGACCAACCAGAGATAATGGAAGAGCGTAGGGACCACTTGTCACGAAGACGAATCTCGAGGGTGGATGAGCAGACCCAATCACGATATTCCGAAAGATTAATGATTGGTGACCCCACATAGTAGGGAATGAGGAGGTTGATTGAGAATGTGGAGGGAACAGCCCCAGCACAAAATTCAGTGGAGGCGCTATAAACCGCATAGTTGGATGCCACCCAAATAACTCGGCCTAGAACCACAAACTGATGCAGGCTGGGTAGGAAGAATGAAGTGGAACCAGTTGCGGATCCGAAAAACACATAGAAGGTGTCGGAATCGTTGGACAAGAAGTTACCAAACAAAATAGGTGCTTCATGCCAAGGGATAGGAAGAATGGGAGGACATGAAGGAGGGCGATGATGGGTCAAAGAGCTAGCAGAGTAATCTGCAAAGGTTTGCAAACGATTCGCCGAGCCTAAAACATCAGACCTGACCACGTAAAAAGGAATAGTCAGCACAGACAATTTAAATCAGTGAGGAAAAATACACACAAAGATTCCATCTCTGACCCCGATTCTGAAATCGACCGTGAATCCACAGGCCACTCAGGAAACCCAATAACACCGCCTTCGGGGGTGTAATTCACAACTAGAAAAGAAGCCATTTTAGGTCAAAAGTCTGGAAGATGGCCAAATCAATAACACTCACAGCAAAGGTCCCTCAGCAAGAGCAACCCACCTGAGGAAGGGTCAGATAAACAAGAATGAAGGGTCACACCAGACACAGAGAATGGGAGGAAAGGAAGAAGGAAGTGAAGAGTCAGTACACCAGAAAATTACAAACCAAAACTATAAAGCATTGCCGGCATCACCCACACAATGGCGAGACGGAATCTGTCAAAATTACTAAAAGCAATGCCAAGAAACAGTTCCCAAAATCGTTCAAAGGTGGCGCAAAGTGGAAACACACTGTCATGCTAGAGGATGGGAAAGACATTGAAAGCTATTGAATCAGGAGCAGTATCGAGAGCATATTCTAAATATAGGTAAGATGACAGGCATAGCAAAGTAATAAAAGGGCTCTAGAAAGGAAAAGGGGACCCAACAAACTATGATAAGTGTCCGCACTACTCTTCCATGAATTGACCCACTCCAAACACCCAGTCAGATGGGACTCACATCTGCCGGCGAAAAGTATTCCCTGCTTCCCCCGCAAACCCCAAACCCGAAGAATTAAACACCCCTGGCAAAGAAGGACTGGTAGAACGAGCGCCCACAGTAACACATGTATCATCCTCGGGATTGATAATGTTGGTCTTGTCCGAAAGCTCCGTATCGGAATCTGAAGAATCAGAATCCTCATGTTCGGTCACCACGAAAGAGTCCACCTGGACAATCAGAGGCAGATTGAGTTCTGCAAGGCAGGTGCGGGTATGATCGGCATCAAAGGTGTCCATATCGAACTGGGAAAGGAAGCCCAGACGATAAGGAACAATGAGGAGAAGCATGAATTGAGTTCCGTTGAAGGGTTCCTTGAAGTAGGATCGAAACATGGCATAGTCACGCTCGAAAGCTGTAACCTCCCCCAGCACAATGTGTATACCATGAGGTTTGAGGACGAACTCGGTGTTACGTCTAAAGCTGCCCTCATTGACAAAATAGATGGAGGGATCGTCGGGCATGAAGTTACCGCTGAGAAAGGCCGCAGATCCTAAGTCTGTCCCATCAGGGAAAACCGCAGTAGGATAACGACTCGAGGCTTCCACATGGTGAAACGGGGGAATGGGACTAGCACAACCAGCCCATGAAAGTCAGTTTCAAAATCACGTATCTCCAGAAAATACAGCTTGTACTCACCGAAGTGACAAATCAAGCATCTCAACCACCAGAACAAGCCAAACTGCAAGGTCAGGAACCGCAACAATGTCCTTCTTAGGACCGGAATTAGTGATGGAGCGGGATGACCTAAAGACAAAAAGCTGTAAAGTGAATAGCCAAAAGCATGAGGACAGGGAAAAGATGTGAAAAGATGATACACACCATGATGATGGCAGAAGGGAGACAAGGAGGAAACCCAATTCCACGAAAACAACGAGGTAAAAAGAGACAGAGAACGGCAACACTCTGGGTCCACACCCGAAGCTAACCCAAATCCATTCAAAGTTAACTCTATGAATGGAAGAACGCCACCTGTCAACCCTCCCAAGTCCCCAATCATTTCTCACACCAAGAATGGTCATCTGAAGGAGTCAGGAAAGAATACTACCAAAGAAACATCCATGGAAGGGATTAGAACACGCCACCACCCAATAATGCGAAAACATCGGACATCCGCATAAGCTGCTCAGCAGTCGACCAGCCTGTTGCGAAAAGTGCCCTCTCTAGGAACAGTAACTAGTGACCCCGTCAGATTTGTCACCATATGACCAATCAACTCAAAGGAACAACTCGGCCAAATTATTGATAAGCAAGGCTTACAACGCAGTATTAATCATCCTCGGAGCCATTTAAAATTAGCACACCAATTAGACCTATGATTCACTCCGCTTACTGATCACCCAGCTTAGTGGATCTAAATAAATGCACTAATTACAAAGCCAAGAGCAGAGATGACAAAGCAGAGTAGTCGCTATCCAAGAACAGCCAATCAGGAGGAAGTATGAGTGGTTAAAAATAGAAACCCAAGGAGACGATGGTGCCTGGCAATCACCATCAACTCTGAACACCCCCAATTTGAGTCGATTTGGATGACAATTTGCGGATCTGACTGACTCAAGATTCAGCATAGTAAAACATAGTCAGAAATCATGATTACTACCTTTATTTTCTCATGAGTATTAGCCAATTGGGTGCCAAAATGACTCATGAACATAGGGTAAGCAGAAAGCGATCCAAACAACAAGGATGCGCAAAACCAATGGTAAGCGACCATATTCGACAAATATTCAACCCAATACGGGGTTACCACCCCTTAAGAAGAATATTTGATTTGCAGAAATAGCTTTATATGGGAAATCATGATTTATAGTAGTACGGGAAGGGGAGAATCAAAGGCGAAAGCAAGACACCAAAGCTTAAGCATTGAAGCGACTCCAGAGTCGCTTCAATGCTTTGGCAACGATTTAAGTTCCCATGCTTTGACCCCGCCAAAACCAAATCTCAAAGTGTTGCCCAAATCATTGGTCAAATCAATACTAAATTGCCTACTCTGAACCCCCTTATTAGAGAGCTTGTGCATAGCCACCGTGTGGCTATTGTGTTGCGATTTCCGGCTGTGTGGCTCTGTGTGGCTACTTGCCAAGGTGGGGCCCTTGAAATTTAGCCACACAAGCAGGTATCACAATGTAATAGCCACGTGGTAGCTTCGCGCAAGCTCTCTATTGAATTTGCATGCTTCACGTATCTCGACTAATGATTGGTTATAAACCTATAGCTACTACCTACACCTGTGATAATTGGCTTCTTAGTCATTCTCCTCAGCTTGTGAGTCAAAAAATATTATTAATATTAGACACTATTAGTAGCTCTATTTTGAGTCACGTTTTTCAATTATACTAATGCTCCAATCTCCACCCAGGAGGGCCTGAAATATTGTAAAATGTGACGCAAATTTCAACTACTAATAGTGTCTATTGCGATATTGAAAATATACACGAGCCCATGAGGTAGTGGGCGTTGCCGGAACCGGCGCTATGGGTTATTGGATATCGACGGGCTCCGTCTCCAGAACCGATTCTAGAACCGAAAAGGGATGCTGGGCTTGTTTGTATGCCGTCCTGGATGGGGATGGTATGGTGTACTCGTCTACTGGCCGCTCGTCGACGGGCCGCTCTACGCGTAGCAAATAGACGATTTTCGCAGCGGAGGGACGCGCCTTTGGATCTTCGCACCAGCAAGCCTGTATGATTTCCCAGATATGGTCCGACAGGCCTCGCGCCTGCGAGCGCGCATCCACGGGACGTTCCGGTCGCTTCCCCTGGCTGAGTGCCATGATGACATGGTGATCACGCCGCTTATCTTTGAATGGTACACAGCCTGCGAACATCTGAAGCAAAACGGTTTGAGGAACATCAAATAAAATGATAGGTGTAATTGTTACCTCGTAGCACACCATTGCAAAGGAATAAATGTCACAGGCCTCGTCGGGCCTGATCATTTCCTGATCGTCCGCTTCGGACATACCGGGCAGCAGCTCAGGCGCTGTCCAACGCAGTGTACCGCCACCTTCAAGCTTTGTGGTGGTTCCCGTGAGGAGAACTGACATAGAATCTATTGCAATAGACAGCCCGAAGTCCGCCAGGCATGCTCGGCGCGCATTGGAAACGAGTATGTTTGCCTAAATTGGATCATTGGATAGGGATATAAACACGTTCAGAAGAGATGTACTTACACATTTAAGATCGGCGTGAATCACGTTTTGACTGTGGAGATATTCCAGACCCTGTGCCACGTCAAGCGCCTGCGGGATCAGCTTGCCTGGCGCTGGAAAAGAGAAATCCGAATTACCAATTGAACACAGTCAACATGTGGAGCGTTCGAAGGTTGTTTAGACAGGTAATCTGCCAGGTTTCCGTTGCTCATCAATGGGCAAACCATACACAGCCTCTTGTTCATCGCGCCCAGATGATATACACCCAGAAACGGGAGGACGTTTACATGAGAAAGCTGTCTCCATAGCACGGCTTCCCGGGCAAATTGCTGTGGAATATTGATCAATCGGCTGCAGAGTCGGGATAGGAATGGAGCGTACGCCGCGAATTTTATTCATATCAGAATCCTGATACTGCTTTAGCACCTTCACCGCAACTTTGAGCCCTGACATTGTGCCCTCGAAGATGTCACCAAAGCCACCACTGGTCCAAGGGAAGGCCTCCAGTACAATGTTTTCGAGCAACAAGCATTCAGGATATCTTCCGGAGTTCTTAGATAGTTTGATGAGGCCTTTGAGGTAGCGTGGTTTGAATTTTCGATCAATGGGATAGTCCAGTCGCTATTGGGGAAGTTATTAGATGGATCGAGACCGCGAGAACATGAAGAAAATACCGCTTGCAGAAGATTTAAGAACAACTGCGCTGATTCCTCACGGAGCGCCATGGACGCTCTATATAGTTGGTCGTCCATCAATAGAATTGTTAACTGAGCAGAAAGATGGATAACATCCAAGGCGAGCAAATCCTCGTAAGTTCTCCTCGAATGAAGAGACGGATTGCGCTGAAAGATCATTAGAGCGGCCATTGAAACTCAGTAGGAGCACTGACTTGATGCAGGCAATCAAAAAATATTTTCCGCAAGTCGTCTTTCACCTGCTGATGATTTACAACAATTGTGACATCGTCCCAGGTTTTCCATCTTTGTAAATTGGCCGCATATTTTCTAAGCCATGGTTAGCAATGGACTTGGACCTGGGAGTACGAAAGATAAATTACAAGTGGTCTTTCGGGGCAGTCTCCGCCAGCTGGGTGAATATGTATACCGATAACCTCTGGGGACTTGCCATTAGATTGAATGCGATTGTTTTCCCATTTTTATCCAACTCACGGGATATATCATATGTGAGTCAAAATATGCCTCGATAAAATCTTCAAACCTTGCGTCTTCTCGCAAAACAGACTTTAGATGTGATATATTGGCGTCCCTCCAGCTCTGGGGCTGTACGCATGGCGATATCTCTGTATGAAACTGGGCAAGGGCCTGATTGATGATCATTCCTTGAGCAGCCATGGCCTGCCCTTCTATTACCATCGGAAGCCCCCGGGTGTCAGCTGCTTTGAAAGCGATGAACTTCGTTGCTCGAGAGACAGTCTCATCAGAGAACAACCGACTGGTACGCCCGCTGTTTCGGCTGGTTAGAAGCCATCGAAGTGGGATCTGACGGCTAGACCCAGCATCTGCAAGGCAACGGACGAGTTCCTTTATATGCTTCCATTCGGCGCACTCATCGATGGCATCGATAACGATGAGAAGAGTTCTATTCTTGAAGAATGCAGCAGGCAGAGTCATCAGAGGCGCCAATATAAGTCGTTGAAGCTGGTCCTGGATAGATTGATAAACAACCAAAGGATCGCTTTGAACGACCATGTCAACGAATCGTGCCACCTCGGGGATACTTCGAGTGATTTGATATGCCAAGGTAGTGACGAGATGATTGTTTTTGCCGCGCCTGCCTACGCCGTGTACGAAGAAAAAGCTACCGCCGAGAGATTTCTCGTTCGCGCAAAATTCTGCTACAGTCTGTGAAACGACTGACTTCCCCGATCCTGTAGGACCACTAAGCCAGCAGATTGTTGGGCCGTTGATATCTTCTTTCCAACCCACGATCTCATGGACTATCGGCTCCCGGGTGAGATCGATAAATTTAGGTCGGAAGCCGCTGCGTTGATAATCGGCATCCAGAACAACAAAATCGGGGAACAATCGGGTGGTATTGGGTGCTACGCAAGTCTTATTAGGCTAGCTCTGTATTAGCTGACTGGGACTTACCAGATTGGAAGTATATATCATCGTCGGTTATGATATGGTAGACCGCATCAATGTTTGTATAGGTGGGGTCGACGGCGTTGAACAATGTAAACGGTAAATCGGATGACTCCTGGGGGCTATGCCAGCTCATTAAGAGCTGCTGAGACGGGATTATGTTTCCGATCCCTCTAGATATGCAGTTTCTGTTGTGGCACAACTTGTGAGATGCTTGGGAATGCCAGTCGCCGGCGCTTAAAAGTTAAAGTGGATGCTGTTCGCGGCCTCAATGGCACATTGTGTCTAGATGTGTCGAATCTGTCGATATTCGTCTTCCAATCCAAGATACTGGGTATATAGTGCTCATGCGCCGATTTGGGAGAAAGGGTATCATCTATGCCTGTGAGAAAGCGTCAGTTATGCTTAGCACCACAGCCTCTGGCGGGAGCAGCTGAGCGACAAATCATGAATGCAAGGGTGATATAGGCGCGATTGTCTACAAAGGCTAGGAAGCGGGCAACAAGTCATCTAATGTCTTTTGAAGAAGTGAAAAGCATGTACATTCATAGTCTAACGCGGTCCAAAAGTCCGTTGCGATAGCTCGAGAAGATAGTCCATTTCTAGCACGAATGTCGAGCGGCCCTTACTCAAATCGCACCTGCGCCATGAGACGCCGTCGATGACACAGAAGTCTTGTGGGAAACTTTGCTCGCTCTTTTCAATCAGGACTCTCCGAGGCGGCGGGTAGGTGCCAACGTGTGCCTCGCGGACCTCAAATCTCACCCAAAGTAGGGAGTGTGTGTTCGCATAGCGGCGGAATGTGCATCTACAAGATTTCAGATATGTACGAAAAATGAAGCAGGAATTACTTACCTGAAAGACATTTGGAGACGGTAGAGAAATTCCTGGGCGAGTTGATACATGCGGCGACTGAGCGCTGACCAGTCATCCATGCGAACATCGCTACCGAGCTACAGAATAAACAAGTTAGACTTGGTCATAGCCAAACAACCAAGGAGAGCTTACTTCAATGAGTATCATACCATCTCTTTTCTACGAGGCTGCTATCGTATGGAGCACAAGGCTCCAATTCCGTTCCAAGAATCAAGGATGCCATTGTCGTGTCCGGGAAGGATATGGCAGGAATGGTCAAGACACATCTGTTCTGCAATTCCGAGCATGAGCATCGTCTGGACATCGAACACAAAGATGGGCGGGCACGCGACAAAGTTGTAGAGCGTGCCGAACTGGTAGCAGTGCTCGCTGGCAGAGTTGTAGCTTCTGCAGACTTGGCGTATGCCGCGCGGCGGTTGAAGTAGACGGTTTCGCATCAGCCTGGAACCACATGAGTTTGCTTTAAGATGCGATAGAGCGATGATGACCAACCATTGCACCATTCTACCACTGCAGCTGTAGATACTCGTCAGTACGTGCTCTAAACATGTGACGAAAGGCTTCACGCTACCACTTTTCTCAACGACTGGTACCACCCTGACTCTCCCAATCTTCAAGTTATCTAGGGTAAAGGCCCCTACTCTCGTCATTTCATCATTTCCAGTTTTCATCGCTCCGTGGTCCAAGGTATAAATGTCCAAGATGGGCAGGTAGACTCGGCTTTTACTGTTCGCGCCAATCGTCATGAGCGCAGCTTGGAAGTTACGCGATAATTGAGCTGCCAGAGGAGAAAAAAGCGCATTGTTATGAGCCTGCTGTTACAAGGTGGCGGGCTCATGAGGCATTTGGTGGTGATACCGAAGATGAGGTGGAGGAGGGAGATGGCCATGGCGGAGTGTGACCGCTGCTCAGTCAAAGGTACCGCTGTGACATCCCAAGTAGGCGAAATGCTTCCCAAACAGGACATCATTACGTCACCGTAGTTCATGTTTGCTCCAGTCCTTCCTTCGGTAAGTACGCCTTGCAGCTAACTATCTCTGAACTCTACCATTCACTAAATGTTATTGACACGCAGAATGAAAGGTAGTCTGCTCGTGTGGTAGGAGCGTCTGAGTGTCAAGCCGGGGGAGATAACACACCCTGGTTTGTTCTTGACGTGTCTTGCCCCCGCCACCTTCAGGCCTTGATACTCGTATTGGCAGGGCAGCTGACCTTGGCACCAAAGACATCAAAGAAGTTCTCAGAGATTATAAACCAATTAATGAGCTATGTGTGATGAGCTCAGCCGCAATTCTGATTACGCACCACTGGAGATGCGAAGCGATCTACAATCAAAATCCATTGGCAATATAGGAAAGGCTTCATGAAAGGCTTTTGGACTGCTCGCCTCTATTTATCTAATCCACCTCAATTTTTTTGTCTTAGTTGGAGTAGTCGATGCCATAATTTAGCCGAGCTACAGCGTGACATCGCCAAATGCCTGATCATGGTGTTGTTGGCATTGTGATACAGATCAACACTTGGCATATATTTGGCTATGAATTGTGCACTACTCTACTGGGAGACTGTCGCAGCCCAGGCGCTGACAGTGGTGACCTCATGGGCGATGAGGGGCCAAATCAAGGTCGCTGCAGCCTCGTGGGCCGCAGGGTCGACGGCCGCCGTGGCATCCTTACTGTGATCATAGTCGTTAGCAGAAATTATGGGGGCTGTAAACTAAAGATACGTACAGCATGGTGACATGATAGCCGCTATCGAATGATAGGGGAAGGATCGTCCATCAGTGCCACTCGGTCGTCGCGTTCACAGAGTACACTCACAGTTCATAGGCGTAACGTGCAGTAGACTCGAAGCAGGTCTCCGAGATGAGACCCGCAATGACCACTTTAGTAATATCGCGCTGCTTGAGCTGGTAATCGAGGTCGGTGTTCGCAAATGAGCTGAAATAACGGTATTCAGTGATCATTTTGCGTGTATAGAAATTTGGTACGCACCTGCTGTTCCAGTGCTTAGACACGACGACATCCCCATTGCTCAGCTGAGGCTCAAAACCTTCGTAGAAGCCAGCACCCCAGCTTCCTTTCTCGAACATCTTCTTGGCCTTGATATTTGGGTGGGTAATACCCATGTGCTTCCATCCGTCGTAGTGGCCTTCCTCGTATTGCTGATGCATGCCATAGTAGATGGGAATCTTGGCTGCTCGGGCGGCGGCGACAACGTGCTTGAGGTGGGCGACCGTATTGCCGGCGACTAGGTTGGCTTGGAGGACACTAGCGAACTTTCCATCGGGGTGAAGAAAGTCGTTGTATGGGTCGATGAGAATCACGGCGGTGTCGGAAAATTTAGACATTCTAGTCTATATGAGAGAGAGAGCATAGACGGTCAGTGTCAGATGATACGATGCAAAGGGAATGGGGAGGCTAACTGGGACTGTTGTTGTGGGAGATGATGATGATGATGTTGATGCTGGACGACCCGAGGGATTATATACCGATACGTGTTCGGCCACGGCATTCGGTGGTCATGCCCAGAGTACTTCTGCCCGATGTTTACATATGAGATGTGGGGAGATGCGGCGGGCAGGGCTTTGACAGTCCTGCTCAATAACGTGCGCTGGGTGAACCCGTGGTACGATCGCATAATCTTGAAAGCACTGATTGGGGTTGGATGCTAAGCAATCGCTCGGGCATTGACACTTGAGCAGCCCGAACATAAGACGAGTTACCCGTGTAGGAAAGAAAGGAACATCTTTGGATTGAATGCGGGTTATCATTATGCCACCGCCGGCGATAGCATATGTAGTTCGTAAGCAGACGTAAGCAGCTGACGCAGGGAGGCTGGACACAGATAGGGCTTCCACGGTCCGAGTCATGAAAGTGCACTACACTTCTTATCAGAAACTGCTGGAGAACTTATTACTCTTGCTGGAACAGCCACAGGACCTAGAAATAGGTGTAGAAAGGTAATATTTTTGCCAATCGGAAATTCTCCAGCGATACACAGTGACTTGCGCACCTAGTGCACACCTTGAGTGCGCCTGTATCGTCGATGAGACTCATATATTCTCCCCGAGGCAGATGGGTAAGAATGGATTGCAGAGTTCTGAGGTAGCTACATGCTTGAGAAGCAGCGCTCGTCAGTCTGAATGAAACAATAGATGAATCTCGTCCCAACCTGTTGCCTATTCCCGTGCTGCGGCATCGATCTTCGGGATTAACCATGCCTCCACATGTCCTAGTACTTGCATACCGCTGTGCGCAGCGCCGGGAACGGCAGTGAAATCCACTTTCACGCCCTTCTTCAGCCAAGCATCTCTGAGCCACTTTATCCTGCCCATCCGAGTCAAACCTGCCTCTAGTTCGGCCCAGTTCGGAGTCTTGACCAGTTTCGTCAACGAAGTATCGAGATCGTCCTCGCCCACGATCATTTGGATGGAGGTAAGTGCCATGGTATCGAAGCTCGGGGGAGGGACA
The DNA here is from genome assembly GCA_014898675.1 of Athelia sp. TMB. Lineage (NCBI taxonomy): Eukaryota > Fungi > Basidiomycota > Agaricomycetes > Atheliales > Atheliaceae > Athelia > Athelia sp. TMB. The sequence goes on along the minus strand of JACXVL010000083.1, from coordinate 54,272 downwards.
CCGAATAATTCCTCGACATCGGCGAGGCCTGACGGCCAAGTATGCTCGGGCTCGAGCGAAGGCGGAGTGATACGCCCAGGGGCGCCAATAGAAATCGCAGCGATGCGATTGGGATGTAGATAGAAGAAGCGATGTGCGAACTGTCCGCCCCCGCTGAAGCCGTGCATGAAGATCTTTTCCGTCTGCAGCTGCCATATCCGCCCGGCCTGATCGAGCATGGACAACAGGACGAGATCAAACCGGATCCCCTCGTACAATATGCCCTTGTAGTTGTTGATGTCTGTGGGATCGATGATTCCAGCTGGGAAGAGGGGGCACATCACGACGCAGTTGTGCGTTTCGGCAAATTTCTTGAGCCTAGTGAGGTAGTTCGCAGTTTGGCGGCGCGTGCCATGTATAATCACGAGAAGCGGTGCAGGGGGGCCAGAGAACGAATGATCCTCGGGGACATACATAGAGAAGGAGAATCTTGGATCGTAGGTCGAAGCAAATGATGGTACCATGCCGGTCAACATCTTCTTGAGAACGCCTTTGGAATTCGCAATAAGAGTGTGTTCGGTGCCCGTAATCGACATGATTAAGGAGGCTGATAGTGAGATGACGCTTAATAGAACTCTGCCGGAAGTGAGCGATTCTGCTTCTCTACAAGGGAGGTGAAGCTTCAAAACTTACAACGATAACGGAAAGAGAAGCAATTGATCGCAGGTTTGGTCATGGACAGAATCGTGGCGAAGTTGTGCACGTGGCAACGTGGCGTCCTTATAAACGAAGTAGCGTAGGTAACTTAGAGTATGCTACATACTAAAAAGATTCGAAACGAGGCTTCAATTAAAATTTCACTGGTGTATGCAAGAGATATGTAAGATGAAAGGTAGGGAGACGGCTGTAAGCCAACTTCGGCGGATATTCCACTGCGTCTGAAGGGTGGCAAGGCCATTCTGTATTGATGATAGCGCCAGGTCGAGATAAAGAAGAAAAACGGGTGCTGGACTCAAGAAACTACAAGCGCGTCAGCTAAAAATCGTGCAAAGGAAGTGGGATGGGCTCACCGAGAGATGATGCGTCACGTCCCTGCCCTGAAGACAGGTGATTGGTGTGGGTCAGGGCCGAGATCGCTGAAAGTCAGGGGGATATGGGCTATGAATCACTATGTGCGTAGTGGTGAGATGGACAACAACTCACAGGCATAGAGCTTAGCCAACGGCGTGACTGGTACCACACATGACAGTACTCAATGCGGCTTGAACGTGTACCATGTTGATGATACTATGTGCCGAGCCCTCGACGGCAGAGTATCGATTCATTGCGCACGGTTTCGGCACGAATCAGCTATTGAATCGAGTCTCGATCTTGAATCAAGCTTGATCCTGGGCAGTGACCAAAAGGCGTTCCTCTATTTAGACGAAGGTGGGCTACAGAGCTGGTGGCGGCCTCGTGGAGATCGTACAACTCGACGATTTCGATGCATACTTGAGTATGGGGCCGATGGCGAGGCTGGGCATCCTCAAAGAACGACTTGATTTGATTGCGAATATGGATAGTCTGGGGCGAGTACGCATTAGTACGAAGCGGTATGTAGTTGTATAGGTTGAGCGCACCCTGACACGTTTCTTGGTTAAGGTGATGACTGTGTCTCTCAAATGACCTCTCTACCCTTGATAATATATGTCTCCCATTCTTTGAAATAGAAACTTCCATACGTTCATAATGATCAACCTCGGCAGACGGACACAAAGGAGAAAGCCTCACCCATCTGCATACATATATGTCATATCCCCATTGCTAGTCCACAACAGGAGCATGAATGCGCTCGCGTCAACTCTAGCCAGGGTAACGATGCATTCGAAAAGGCCGGCAAGTCGTCACGTTCGTCTGGCTGATGGGTAGTTCTTGCTCAACTTTCGACGGAGACGGATACCAGCGAATGCATCAGAGAATGTCAACGTTTCACGATACGATATCAGTCGCGGGATTTGAGTAGGTGGGGTCGAGCGTGATGGGCATGCATTTGTGCGAGGGAAGCAGTTTCGAAAAGCGTGGGAATACGCGGCGAATCAGCCAGGCCCGGGAGGGCCACTGCGGCCCATACGTAATATCCGCAGGTTCAAAGCCGACTCGAACGTTGATCATTTTTTTCTGGCGCTTGCCTATGCAAACGGGGGATTATCATGCCAGAGCTGCGACTCTGGGGGATCTCTGTGCCCAACGCTACTCGTATCCTACAGGTGAGCGCGAGAGGTGCTCATAAGCGCTGCACGAGCACGAATGACAGTGCGTTGAACGACTACCAATGAGCCTTCGCAGATATTTCAACATGCTCTCGTCGAAAGGCGCATCAAGATTGCATGTTTCCGACAACTTACCTAATGAATTCTTCTAGGCCTTTAAACTGCTTCTCAACTGGTACATCATCTTCTTCATGAAGCAAGCCATATGGCTACCAAAGCGCTGCCCGACGGCACGATGGCGCCGGCAGTGCTGTTCAAAATTCAAATGACTATCAAACAACAGCGATGAAGGCCCGGTCTCGGAATATAACCCGGGAAAATATGTCAAAGCTATCCACAAGACAGGTGCGGATTCAAAGCATGCCCACTGATGCCCTTTTGATATCTTTGCCATGTTCTTGGACGACTAGCTATTTCCAGCGTCCATCAAGATCATAAAATGCTGCTTGCGAAATCAAAATCTCTATTCTATTTTCCAACGAAACTCTCCCAGGTAAGCCTCGCTTTGAGCCGAGGAGAGATGTACTAATGTCTCAATATACAGTTATAATGTTCCTCAAAGCCTCCCTCCTCTGCTTTTCTTTGCTTCTGGGGGTGCATGCTCAGGTGTCGTCTGCTCCAATCCCCACCCAAACTAAATACGGCGAGTGGTTAGTCAAGCACTTCGCCTAAATCAGCATGTTCACTTACTCCTTCGTCTACTTGTTGCAGTGGTGGCATAGGATGGACTGGACCTACTTTGTGCGAGGCTGGCAGTACATGCACGCCTAATGGCCCGTACTGGAGCTATTGCGTGTGACGGCCTGCTAATCGGACCTGATTTGATTAATCAAAGACGCTGGCTCGTAGTTTGTTTCTTGCACACTCAGGTGCCATCCTATGAGATTTTTATGCTGTAATGCACTTTCAAAACCTTTTCTCGCACCGCGTGATACGTTTGGTGACGCTGGACGGCTCTGATCAGCTCTTACGAAAATATTGCTGTTAAATTCATCAGCGAAGTAGGGCATAAACCGAGATCTTTCGGGTTCAAAGTGCCCTTCAAATTTGATCGTCTCTGAGACCTAAATCAAGTGTCAGTAGATGTGCTATCTGACAGGCGCAGTTCGTGATTAAGTCATTAAGGAATGAAACGATTTGTAATTTATACTATGGCTAAAAATTAGGATCAGGTTGTCCAAGACGAGGCGGCACTATTAGGCATCTTCGACCAATGTTTCCAGCCATATCACATTTTATTTCAGGGAAATAATCACAAGACCTCCTCAGCAGCCTCTTCACGGTCCTGATTGTGATATAATGTGAACATCATACCTGAGTGTCGTGCTAAAGTTTGAGGACTACCAACACCTCTTGAAATGTATAACCTATTGATACGAAGTAGAGCAATGTTCTGGAGTGGATGCGTCTTGATGAGCTTGCAGAGGTCACTGATATAGTCTTGAAGCTTTCTTCATCAATATTCCCAAATCGACGTAGCGCGAATGGGTAGCTCCGCAGCAAAGCAAGATTAATTTCGTAACAGGAGAGAGACACCGTAGAGATCACAATGGTACAGCGTGGGTGCGATCTCACGCGGATGTTCAACGAAATCAGATAGGAACAAACTTGGAGCTGTTCGTTATGAGCCGCAGTCCGCAGTGATAGAGTTGCTGTTTGTGTGATATAGGCGAGGCATAGAAAGTCTGCGCATTCGAGCCTCGGGACTATCTTCGGTAAAGTGGTCACCTGGGCAATCACATTCGACCCAGTACTCATGGCACCAGCCATCGGCTCGAGAGGGCAGACTCTGAAGAACTTCTCGAGCGCCCACAAGAAAAGAAAGCGCGGCAACGTTCATCAAGACCAAGCACAGGTCATGACAGCAAGGGAGCCTGTGACGGTCGAATGGAGGTACCAGAACGCTAGAGAATGCGGCGGTGTTTTTGCTTTAGGTGTCAATGCATTTCGCTGGAAAGTAAATTGAGCACTCATCTCAAACTGGCAAAAATAAGGATTCATATACACCACGTAGTCCACAGCAAAGTTTGCGTAGGAGCTAAGTCACAGAGCGAAGTGAAGCAGAATAAGTAAGAAATGTCGCGCAGCTCCCGCCAGGGGCGTGGGACTTTTAAGAAATTCTTCTGCTATCCGACCCGAGTCGCCGTTTTGACTGCAGTGGTGCTTGCCTTCAGAGCCGTCAACAGGCTACCCACATCCAAACCGCAGCGAGTATATCCGCAACCAGGCCTCCAGCGTTCCACTAGACCGTGTGCACTTGGGTCTATTCAAGCAGGGAAGCAATCCGATTCATGCATTATGCGCAGCAGCCTGTCACAAATTCCTTGGATGCTGTCTACCCCTCGTTACTCGCTTACAGCTCTATATCATTTCCCGTGTCTCAATCTCGCGAGTTCCCCATACCTGTGGCACATGGTGGAGCTAATATGGCATTGCTCGGATCGCTGAGCGTTGACACTGGCAATGCGAGTAGCTGATCGCCGATGGCATGGATGTCAAACTTTGTCGGCTGCACGGTGAAGGCCCGGTCTCGGATTACTATTCGGAAAAATAGGTCAATAGACCTCTGGAGAACGGGAGTATTTGGATAGATACCTTGCTGATACTTTCCTTCGCTGACATTCGGATTACCAGCTATTGCTCCGTCCCATCAAGGTTATAAGATGCGCGAGCGAACAATATCTCTTCTCACATATGTAACCAACAGCCCATTATGTAGGCCTTTCTTTAAGCCCAGACGCGTCGTACTGACATTTGTTTTTGTAGTGTGCGATGTTTTCTACCGCCGCATTGCTCTCGCTTTCTTTTTTTATGTTTGCGCATGCTCAGCAAATTGGCACGGAAGTAGCTGAGGTCCATCCCCCACTAGTGTATGAGATATGTACGGCCAGCGGTTGCACCGCACAAGCTGGCCAGGTAACCCTGGATGCCAATTGGCGCTGGTTACACGCCACCTCGTACGTGCCCTACTCTGCTAACCATACATTGCTCTGACGTATAAGGACTCTAGTGGCTACACAAATTGCTTCACCGGAAATGAATGGGATACAGTCTTGTGCCCGGACCCCCTCATTTGCGCCGTCAACTGCGCACTCGACGGTGCTGACTACAGTGGCACGTATGGCGTAACGACCAGCGGCAATGAGATTAAGCTTGATTTCATCACCACTGGCACCCAAACCAATGTTGGCTCACGTCTTTACCTCATGGCCAACAACACCGAGTACAAGATCTTCAAGCCCCTCAACCAGGAATTCAGCTTCGACGTCGATGTGTCCAATCTTCCCTGTGGTCTCAATGGAGCGGTATACTTCTCGGAGATGTCCGCGGACGGTGGTCTCTCTGCATATCCCACCAACAAGGCCGGTGCTGAGTATGGCACAGGATATTGCGATTCGCAGTGTCCTCGCGATATCAAATTCATCAACGGTAGAGTAAGTGACGTCCCTCCTGAATATGCGCACGACTGACTCGTGAATTTCTGCAGGCAAACCTCCTTGATTTCAATGCCACTTCAGCCAACTCCGGCACTGGAAGCTTGGGCTCCTGCTGCAACGAGATGGATATATGGGAAGCCAACTCCATTTCGGCGGCATTCACCCCTCATCCCTGCTCGGTCATTGGTCAAACCGAGTGCACCGGTGACGACTGTGGTATAACGAACAGGTACAGCGGGGTGTGCGATCCCGATGGCTGTGATTTCAACTCATACCGCATGGGCGACACTTCCTTCTACGGCCCCGGAAAGACTGTTGACACCACCGAGCGTTTCACTGTGGTGACTCAGTTCATCACCAGTGACAACACAAGCACCGGGACGCTCATAGAGATTCGCCGCTTCTACGTTCAGAACGGCGTCGTCATCGATAACAGCCAGAGCACTATTCCGGGCGTGACCGGCAACTCCATCACCCAGGCGTTCTGTGACGCGCAGAAGACGGCATTCGGAGATACCAACGACTTTGATACCAAGGGTGGCCTCGCAACCATCGGCGAATCGCTTGCGCGCGGTGTCGTTCTTGTTCTCAGCATATGGGACGACTATGCAGCGAACATGCTCTGGCTTGATAGTGACTACCCGCCCACATCGCCCGCCACGACGCCAGGCGTCGCTCGCGGCACCTGCCCCACATCCTCTGGCGCTCACATTGAAGTTGAAGCTGACTATCCTAACGCCTCGGTCACTTATTCTAACATCAAAATCGGTCCTATTGGGTCTATCTACACCGCAGTCCCTGTCAGTGGGTCTTCCTCCTCATCAGCCAGCTCAAGCACCAGCAACATCTCCTCCACTTCCACCACAACATCTCCTGCTCCCACCACAACTCAGAGCAAATATGGCCAGTGGTAAGTTGTCTTCGTTCTTGATAAGAAAATACAATAATTCTTACTTTACGCTCTCCGAAGCGGTGGCATCGGGTATACCGGACCTACTGCGTGCGTGGGCAGCACATGCACGTACAGTAACCCATACTTCAGCCAATGTTTATAACAGGTATAATAACGTGTCTGGCGTATTGAATTTGGTCGATAAAAGGCATCTTCTCCAGCTAAACTTTGATACATTCTCGGATATTACCCTCTCAGAATTCATCATCGAAACCACCTATTATCGTACCCAATACAAGTGTGCTGTTCTGTCCGTGGCTGCCAGCGATCATAAGGACTGCTTCTGGCGTTTTATAATCGAACCGGAAGCTGACGCGTGCCTAAAAGATTCCATGTGTAGTTTAATCGTCTGACAAGGACAGAAAATCATCCGTGATTTGCATCTTGACTCTACATAGGCTAAAGGGTATTAAGATACAATGCCAGGTACCAGTGGGCAGTTTCGCCAAGCTTGGTCTTTTTATACGGGTGCAAGTTCACGTGCTCATCGGGTTATCTAGGACGACCGCGGCTCTCATCTTGCAATTTCTGGTACTGTATAGAGCGTTGATGTATCCCGCGAGCTATAGGTGAAATGCAGCACATATATAATTGCGCGGCTAGATTCCTGCGGATAATGACATTGCGATGCCACAATTGCCTCTCAGCCTATTGCTTTGATACCCCCCGCCCACCTTGAGAGCATATTCCAGCGATTCAGACTCGCATAGCGTCTTGTAATTAAACCATCAGAAGACGAAAGCATCTGTCATTAGTGTCTGATTCCAAACAGGCTATCTCAAGCTGCTCGATGTGCGATTTCACTGCGAGACATTTTCAATCAAGGTTTCTCCAAGTTTCAGTATAGCAATACTGTGCTCAGCAATGCGCCGAGTTCAAGAGGAAGCCGTGCCAGACGAGCGGTGGTTGAGTTCTTCAAGACTGATACGCTTCTTCCTAGGTGTGGGAATAGATAGGTGCTATTTGAGGGCATCAGCAGATGGGAAACTAATGGGATTTACCCACGCGTGCATCAAGATTGAGTAGAGAAACAAATGAATTAAATGCCTTGAATCAAGCGCATCCAAGCTGTACATTGGAAAGCAATCCGAAGTATCACAGGCAGCAATGGTAGTACGGGGTTTCTACCAGGCACGTCCAGGGTGCCTCACAGACAGTCCAGCCAGTCCATCCTATGCCGCCACTGCGGGGAGAAGGCGAGAGTGAGTGGATGCTCATGAAGCCCAGCAATCAACTCACCACTGGCCATAGTGGGTCTGTCCGGGAGCGGGGGCAGACGAGGTAGTGGTGGCGGCACTTGAGCTGGTACCAGACGACACCTGGGCATGCACTACCGCGAGAAGAGAAACGAAGAGGATATATTTGGGGAACATCCTGCACTGCAAAATGCAACGTCAATACAGTACTACGTCTCCTAGCCCCAAAGAGAGGCTTACACGGATAGCTGTTGATCGAGATTGTGGGTAGACTCTGGAGAGTTCGATTTCCTGAGGAGCATTTTAGATACTTGATATACGCTGGAAGTAGCCGGCAACTTTCAATATCGCAGCGGCGTAAATATCACCTGTTCAGATCCTTGACCATTATCTAGAAATGAATTGGCACATTTTCCCGAGTGATAATCCGAGACAGGACCTACGTCGCTGGCACCTGTGGGTGGAAAGCCATCTTAGCGGCACCAGCACTATCTATGCCAGCGGCCGCGGATGTCGCCCGGCAGTGCATCAGTAGCTCCATGACATTGACCATGTGTGCACGAAGATGATATTGATGGGTCTGGACTACTTGAAGAAAATGATCCGTTTGGGCCTACGTATCGCCAAGCCCGGCACCATATCTGCTAAACGCCTTGTCCTCTGAAGTCTCGAGGAATGTCGGTGCGGGTTGGAGGTGGCAAGTGATCGGGCTCTCGCGCTACGGCACAAGGGAATCACAGTCGATTCGATCTACACGCATAGGGGCAGGGAAGAAGAACGAGAGTCGAGGTAATGTGGGTTATAGATGGAAGGGGTTGAAGGCAGAAATCAGGCAGAAGGGGGGCTAACACGACGAAGATAAGAAGGGGAATTCATCACGAGGTGTAGAACTTACCAACTTTCAAACTTGTTGCAATTATATGCCCACAGAATTCATGAACCGCCGGTCGCAGTATACACACTGATTCGCTTTGAGCTGCCTTGATACATTTGAGTAACGATGAAGTGTTGGTTTGAAATGAATCGAGAAGAGTCCGCTGACAACACATGGGCGGGCTTGAATCTTCAGTTTGGCGAGGCCCAGTATAGGCGGAGCGGACGGGACCGAATCGGCGTTGCGGAGGCATATAGCAAGAGTAGGGATGATACTTAACGAAGAATCAATAAGCTGCCTCGAGCTCGAGGTGCTATGTTTTGATGCCATACTGGCATATCATGCTAGGCTCAGGCAGACAGCGATGACGTTTTTACGAAGAACCGGAACCCGAAGGCCTGGCGTTCAATCAATTATGCGAGGCATATTATTGGTTAGACAACGACGCAATGGATCTCGGGACTCGCTTGCATGGTATCTTCTCGCAAACAAGTGATGGGTTATGCAAAAATAGCTTCCATTACTTGCCGCAAGACAGTGTAAGTGAATGACATGGTTCACACTCCGTTCGCTGACGGCGAGTACGAGTAGAAGGTTAAGACAAGCGGTCAGGATATGGACGCGAATCGGTGGTTGCAGCTTGTCGCCAAAGAGGGTACCCGCAAGTGGATGTGTCAAAACAACTGCAAACATCTGTCCGGCATCGGCCCACTGTTCCGCTGTCACAGTTATTGTCAGCTCGCTCCCCTCACTTGCCAATTCTCGATTACTGATTGTCTTAAGCTCTATAGCTAAGCACCGCGTGAAAGCCGTATACGTATACTACCATCGCTGACCTCGCTCCCTACCGTCAATCATGCCTTCTGACTCCTGAGGGACCGACCTCATGCTTCAATATTTACTCGCCATCGCGCGGCCACTGCTTGAACCAGTAAATGTGGCGGGACCAAAGGAACGAGGAGCCATGGCGCCAGTGGATCTACCTTTGTAAGCGATTCTCTATTTACCTTTTCCACAAAATTATTTATGACTGTAAAACTGGGGGACTGAAGCGAGATCTCTCGCACGCGTTTACTGACAGGCCGCGCAAATCTCCCCACATCCCTCTACCCCAGCGCTAGGTTCCAGAAACATGCTCAATCCCAGAATGGACCACGTTTTTTCAACTGGCTGAACTACAACTGTGTTACGCCCGGCATATAATTCTATCGCGATTAATGTGATGGACGCGACGATGGGCATTGTGGTGGCGACAACGTACATGGCACTCCGTAGGAGATATTCAAAATCATCGAGGTGATTTCATCCCTCTTTTCTTATGAGTCTATGTGGTGGGATGACAAGGTGTTGGTCTTTCGTGTTCATGTGCATATTTGTGGGCTTATCGGTTTATATAGAATGATCACTGTTCTCGTCCTTCTGTTCAACTCGACGTACTGTCCGCGGGCCGTATGTATTCAGGATTATATTCTAGAGATCTCTGATCTCATGTGGCGCGGCTGCCCCTCTATGGCCTCCTACCGTCCCGCCTTTGATCACATACTGATGAGCGTCTGATGGAAATGAACAAACGTGTATTCAGTTCACTCTAAAGCCACATCAAGGGGAAAGATGATGCGTATCTGACAGCTTAGTAAATCGTTGACACATCGCCGCTGGACTCTGTCAAACGGTAAAAAGACGAGCGGCAAGCAAGCCTGATACATTTCTTTCTCGGAGTGAGTACAGAAGGGGGATATTTCGGCGACGAATTTGGTATCGATGGGAGACTTATGGCGTTGAACACACGTGTGTATAAATTAGAGAATTTAGAAAATTGAGTGCCTTAGATTAGACGCATCCAATCTGAACATTGGCAAGCGATCGAACCGTTACAGGCAGCAATAATAATACGGGGGCGAGACTGCCTCGCACGTCCAGCCTCCCCCACAGACAGTAGGGCCAGTATACCCTCGGCCACCACTGCGAGGAGGTGAAGGAGGGAGTGAGCGGATGTTCATGCTAGCCAAGGATCGACTCACCATTGGCCGTAGTGTGTCTGTGTGGCGACGGGGGCAGACGAGGTGGTGGTGGCAGTACTTGAGCCAGTATCAGACGACACCTGGGCATGCACTATCGCGAGAAGAGAGAAGAATAGGATTGATTTGGGGAGCATCGTGCACTGCAAAATAAAACATCAGTACAGATCTCCTAGGCCCATAGAGAGGCTTACACGAACAGCTGTTGGTCGAAGATATGGATAGACTATGGATTTCGAATTCGTGCAGCATTTTATAAACCTGACGGACGCTGGAATTAGCCGGCAATTCAAAATCAGAGCGACGCGAATCTCACCAGGGCATCTGTTCGGATCCTTCACCACTCTCTAGACATGCATACACGGCCGAGTGATAATCGCGAATCGGCCGGGTAATAATCCGAAACCGGGCCTTCGTCGCTGGCAGCTGAGGTTTCAAAGCCATATTGTCAGCATCGGCACTGTCCACGCCAGCGGTCGGCAGTGCTTTAGCGCCCCATGATATGTAGCATGTGTGCATGAAGGTGATATTGATGAGCTTGGACTTGGGGCGAGCTATCTGCCCTGGCCTGCGGATCTGCCAGGCTCGCCACCGTATCTGTTAAACGCTTCATTCTCTATTTTGCGGCTGACCCCCTCTGAAGCGATCCAATTGCACGATCCCTAGTTAAATCTTCCATGTATTTGAAGACCAAAAGTTGCTTGAACAAGTGAATCCAGCCGCGAAGGAGGTAGCTCCGCTCATTGAATGGGCGTGGTCTTAATGAGGGTGCTTGTTAGTAGATAGAGAGTAATGCATATATGCACGCGCACCTTGACGTATTCCGTCGGGACAGACATGACGCCCCATTCCATCTAGACCACGTAGATGGCCTCTGCTTCCTTGTTAAAAAATATCATGATAATTTCCTATGATATACACATGCTTTGATTTGCTATCAGCCTTTGTTCATATACTTGATTGAACGTGCGACTCACCCGCCCGCATCCATAAACCGTACTCCTTGCTGCAGAGTACATTCACATCCGATTGTAAATTCTTACTCGGGAACATCCTGTGCCCGTCAAAGATGTGCGTCGAGTTCACAGGTCTAGCTACATGGTAGCCCCATTTTTTGTCAACTGTTTGCCTTAGTTTGCCTTAGGAAGAAGTGCTGACCGTGTACGATGCCAGAGCAACCTGAGCGGTCAAGCGCATAGGAGCTCAGCGGGGATACAATAACCAACAGTGCGCCAGTACTGAGCGCATAAAATAGACACTACTCAGAAGGCCAGAATGCTCTTCAAGTGTCGCCCAGACTACGATTCAAAACTCAAGCGCACAGAAAATCATCAGGGGAGAAGAGACACCGACATGCCATTCTGATGCATCGCGGACGTCAAGTAGCGTCAAGTGCTTAGTGGAGTAGGAGAGACAAGGGAAGCGGAGCAAGCAGCGAGCAAGAATAGAAGCGTCACATCGCGATCGCTTGGTTGTGCCGGTACATCGATCATGCACCCCAGTGTGGCAATGAGAGCAAGAAACATCTTACAGGCTGCTTCGAGGGCATCATTGGCCACAATGGCCCTCATTTAGGTGCAGATGTGAGGTCCAGCCCGCCTTACGGTATACCCACTATGGCTCGGTGACGCGTCTTACAGAGCATCTGAGATGCTCAAGATACAACTGGATGAAAGTGTCAGCCTCCACGGTGAGCTACTCTTACTACTCGTACGAATACCACTAAAGTTCCTACCAGTGACCAATCAAAACAGGACGTGATGGTAAGGAAAACGACGAAGAAACTGTCCGCAATAGCAAGTAAAGATGTGAGGGGATTTGTAACATAAAATACAAGCTAGGCAGGCGCCAAGTCCGGTTTCCGCATACGAGAATCACAATAAACATGTATCGAATGAAAGAAGGGAAACGAAGGCTTCGTGTTTCGATGATGGCCCAATTGGCGAACGTCGCTAAATGCATGGCATCCATCGTCTGGATACGAGAACCAGGCTGAGCAGGCACGAGACGAGACCACAGATCGTGACGAACTGGTACTACGATTGAAGCAGTTGACCTGTCTACAGTCTGGGAGCATGTTAGCGAGTGCGGATGGAATGACTGGGTGGCGACATACCATGACTATCCAGGCGATATATCTTAGCAGTCTATATCCATAGCGTCGACGATCCAGACACCCATCTTGAGCCTGAGGAGGTCTCGCTTCGCTTGTTCGCTTCGGGATCGGTCTCGGTGTCCTTCCTCCTTGCACCCAATCCGAAGGGCGCCAGTGCCAGATATTGAGCCACGGGGTCATGGGAAGCACGTCCTTGCCCCAGCTCTGCAGCGCCTGCTTCATATCCGCCGCTTGCGGGGGCGTCACATGCAATACTGGTCCGACCTGTGGTGACGAGCCACATGAAAATAGTCGCAGCAAGTGGGGGATAGTGCGCGAGAGCCGTGCGGCGATGATGACGCGAAGGAGAGACGTTGCGCTCCCAGCAGTGGCAGCTGGGCAGAAGAACACGACGAGATGATCCAGTTGAGCAGCGCGAGTAGGTGCCTCTGCCTGCGCGTCTTCTTCGGCTCGTCGATATCGTAACCATCACTCAGCATCGACATGCCGCCGGTCCTCTCATGGGCCACAACTTTCCTAATCCATACCACTCTTTTTGCCCACGTCCCATGAGATGCACCCCGCCAAGCTGGAATTGGACCAGAACCGCGATGCCCTAAACTAGGCTCCTGCTGAAGATGTCGACCGCAACGATTGACTCGCCTATCCACTTCCTCGCGAAGTAGTCAAGCTTGCTCAGTAGGAGCGGTTTCTGCCTAAGAAGAAGCAGTTGCTGTCGGCAGTGATGATCCCCCGGGCCGGTGAGCAGCAGGCTCGTGAAATGCCTGATTCCAGGTTCACCACCATAGATGGTGCAACTTGTACGAACCAGATCGTAGCGAGGGGAGAGGTGATGTGCGGCGAAAATGACGACCAAAAAAGATGTGCTGCGCTCGTGATAGTTACTTTGCTTAGTGAAATGTGACGACGACGAGGATTTAGACGAGGATGACTGAAGTGCATGGCTTTGGGCGAGTAGAATCACGACGAGGATGATCTGTATGGGTAGCGCAACGTGTAGTTCTGCGCCTGAGTCTTCTTCTCCGGGTTCTCCACCTTGCAGTCGCATCCGAGCGGGGAGTTGATGTTGTTTCTCGCGCTATCCGCGGCCTCGTCCCCATTTTGCCCTTGGCAATCCCGCTATTTCACTGTGCACCCATGAGATCTACGCCGCCGTGGACGAGCGATGCGATTCCATAGGTGATGTTGTTAGAGAAGATGCACAGAAGCGCGCATACACTGCTGGATGGTGCAGTCGAGTTTCCCAGCAGCAATAGGCTCTTCCATCAGGACGCAATCCGGGTGGGCTGTGCCCATTTCCGAGTCAACGAGCAGCATACTCGCGACCACGTCCTAAACGAACAGCTCCTGCTCGCTCAGATGCCCAATTGGTGCGCCTTGATGGTCCCTCCACCACAATCGCTGACCCCTTCTCCCCACTGTCAAATGGCATGCTTCTGGGGAGACGTCGAACGCAGAAAGCATGCGCGATGCGTCTGATCTGGATGTGCGCTGCGCAGAGTGGACATTCATGCCTTGAGGCTGCTGTTGTGCCAAAACGGAGGAAGACCCCTCTATGTCGTTGAGGGACAGCAACGCGCCTTTAACGATGTCCGCCACCACGATAGAGCACGAAATGGGATCGCCCCTCGCCTGGACGTGTTCGCCTCAGTGCACCAAGGGTAGCGTGTTGGGGTGCGTACGCGGCCTTCTGAGGTAGATATCCTTGTATGGCGATGTCGAAGAGTGACTCCGACTGGCAGAGGCTATCGCGAAGGGGGTCGTGCAGCACGCAGAGCCCGAGGCACGGCGCATCACGAGTGGGACGGTGGCCATTGCTGAAAAATGGCGTGCGCGATTGCGAATGCGAGAGTCTGAGCACATGGGCGAGCGCGTCAGTGTGAGCTGGGAGCGGAATGGAGGAGAATAGGTACCCATGCAGTCTTCGCTCATCATTATCATGTTTTCTTGCCCCACGAAGGGAGACATGACCTCGCCGCCCTTATTGGTGATCTTCTTGCTCCGCCAAGCAATGTGCCAATACTATGATTTTCTCATAAGTTTGTGCAGACGGATAATCGAAACAAAGACTCACCCATCCACGTCCGTATGCCCTATCTCCACTATCAAACTACCCTCCCGGCGAAGGTCAATGCGTTCCTACGCTCGAGCGACTGCCAGCAGGCTCGGGCTATACGCAACGACACAGCACCAGAGGTTAGCAAGCATATGCTATCGGGAGCGGCAATTCATCTGCATGAGGGTAGCGTTCGCGAGGCCATCCTGCAGTGTAGTGCGGGAGGCGTGAAGTGGATGTCAGAAGGTCAAACCAGGGTGGGTGAGGAGCGTGGGAACAGAAACGCCAGTTGAGACAACTGAGAGAGGACTGCAGGAAGACTGACGCAGTCGGGGACCAGGGAACGGCGTGTTTGGCATCCGATCATGTACAAAGAAAAAGACATCAGAGCCTGCGCACGAGGGAAAGCTTCCCCGTCGCCATTACAAGTAAAGTTTGAGTAAAGTGAGAGGTCGGAGTCGTCGGGCCATCGGCGCCGAATCCATGACCGTCTAAGCTAGGCGCCGTTGAACTCGTTGCTCGAGATCACGACAAGATATTAGATCTGGGGGGCCGGGCGTTCTGCACATCCCATAGTATACGGCACCATATGCGCCATGGTTGGGTTGCTTGCTCGTCGATCGATTATCATGATCATTTGCATCAGCTGGGCAAGCCAAGCCAGCAACGCATGTACGGTCCCCGGAACTGTGACCGCGCGAACAGAGAATAAACGCCTCGGACAGATTCAATCAAGTTCGACATTATGCTCCATTACTCATGTCCTTTCCACACCAATGAACGACCACATCCCAGCCCGCCCATTCAGACGTTTGCAGTCTTCATGACACTCAGTTATGACAATTCTCCACTTGACGCCCCGTCCGACATCGATCCATCGTCACTGCTCAATTCTCCACTTGACGCCCCGTCCGACATCGATTCATCGTCACTACTCTGACCTGCCGGACACGATCACTGGTTGAGACGATTATTTAAGGATCGGACCGTGAAGTCTCTTACCCCAGCCACGACGTACGAACTCGTAATTCAAGGCTCCTGTTCTCGCCTTTTCTCGTTGCGCCTTCTGAGGGTGACAAATTTGTGACAAGGAAAAGGAAGACACAGCTTCACGTACTCGCTGAAATGCAGGGGTGTCAATGGGATTGCCCATCGTCAGAAGAGAGTTTTCAGAAGGCTATGTTGCGTACCCACTGGCAAGTGGCATTCAGTGTCCAGGATCCAGATAGAGAAAGCGAGAAGATAGACTTACTCTCTGGGGGGAGGTAGATTTTGCACGGCTATTAGCACAGGAACAACAGAGTAGCAGGGATACACAAAGGTGAACGCACAATCTAGAAAGAAAGCAAGCAGTTAGGGTGCGTTTATGATTATTGAGAAAGGTGCTAACTATCTGTTAAATTGAGATTGTAGTTAGTCCATGCAAACTATCAGGAGGGCAGGTTGAAATCGCACATCCTATAGATGATGCAAATTGAACAAGATGGCACAATAAAGGCGAGAAGTCGACACACCTCCTGCAAGCACGACGGCGACGGCTTTAGCGCTTGTCTGCTAATTGAATGAGAAAGCGACGCACCCACTGCAGGCGCAGTAGGGCCGGCTTGAGTGCTAGTCTGCTAAGTGAATGGGAAAGCGACGCACATCCTGCAGGCACAGCGGCGACGGCGTGAGCCCTGGTCTGCTAAGTGAATGAGAAAGCGACGCACATACTGCAGGCACAGCGGCGACGGCGTCAGCGCTTGTTTGCTAAGTGAAAGGGAAAACGACGCACATCCTGCAGGCACAGCGGCGACGGCGTGAGCCCTGGTCTGCTAATTGAATGAGAAAACGACGCACAAACTGCAGGCACAGCGGCGACGCCGTGAGCGCTTGTCTGCTAATTGAATGAGAAAACGACGCACCTCCTGCGGGCACAGCGGCGACGGCGTGAGCGCTGGTCTGCTAAGTGAATGAGAAAGCGACGCACCTCCTGCAGGCACAGCGGCGACGGCGTGAGCGCTGGTCTGCTGATTGAATGAGAAAGCGACGCACCCACTGCGGGCACAGCGGTGACGGTGTGAGCGCTGGTTTGCTAATTGAATGAGACAGTGACGCACAATCTGCAGGCACAATGGCCATGGCATCAACGCTGGTATGCTGATTGGAGTAGAGAAGACGTACAAGCCAATATTCGTCCAAGTCCTGAATTAGCATGCAATGAGTTCAACGCCTTGTTATTAAAATATGTGCATACGCTCTGCATGCACGTGATTTTCAGCCCGCAATTTGAATGTTTGCACCTGCTCTTACCAGCTAGTTATCATCGTCCATCACGTCACTTGTCAGTGTCACTAGACGAAGCAACTAACTTACGTCCTGTCCACAGCAAGTCTGTGACTGTAATTCTGTAGAGGAGAGCTTATGACATACCAGCTAAACTAAGGATAGGCATGAAGCGCGTTAAGAAAACAGCGAACCACTATACCTGAAGTTTTTTATTTCCTAGTTCGAGGACTTGCGCAAGAACCACGTTACTACCCTGTTCCGAAGTCAGGTTCTATCAGCTGGAGTGAAAGAGCGAGGACTCTACTTCGTATTTTCTTATCAAGTTAGTGAGTTGAGTTGGTACTTCGTCAAATTGCTCCTCTGTGTGCATCAGCACATTAATCCAACATTCGATTACCTTTGACACAAGAAAATCTCGTAGAACACCGAGAAGCTCAGGAGAGGCCTCGCAGGGATTGCAAGAGTCCCCCAAATGGCGATCCCAATTTGTAGCGGCATACACTGTCCCGTCGTCCGTGGGGAAGGTGTCCACTTTTAGGTTCCTCTGCAGGGTTTTTACGCAAGCGGAGGCGAGCGTTGCGTGCGCCGCTAGAGGATTGATGAAGAGATCTCTGGAGCGGCTCTCATCGACGAGAAAATCGCGAAGCGACGTGTGATTGAGCTCGATGGGCTTGTCGTCGTCGGAAGGGATACGGATTATGGATTGAATGGCTAGGAGTGCATGCAGCACATCGTCGACGCTGAGCTCGAGGATTTCTGCTAGCATTTCAACTGAAGATTGCTCGTAGAGAAGCATGAGAGTCGTAAGCACCCGACGAAAGCAAAGAATATCGTCAACATCTCTGAGCGCATCTCTGAGCACTTGGTCGTACAGCGGATCGAGGCCGGCATGCATTTGTAAGACGCTTTTCAATTTCCTATTCGGGGGAGCCCTCCCATCGGTGATAAAATTGACCAGAGTAGCGGCGAAAATAAATAACCCAGATGATTTTTCAACTAGAGCCCAGAAGTCAGACGGGGATGGCCACGGGCGAGGGATGCCATGAAAGAGGCGAGGATTGTTTCGAATGATTTCAGAGAATCGGGCCTGAAGGAACGCTTTGATATCCGAACTGGCATCAAAACTATCTAGCTGTAGAGCGGTAGTAGCACGTTGACTGACTGTACCGGAGAAGCTTTGGCGGATATGCTCTTCACCGCGGCTGGTCAGGAGCCATCGAAGCCTAAGATGCCGGCCGACATGACAGGCGTGGGCCAGGGCAGTGATGAATTCCCGCATCAAATTGCGGTCATTGCACTCGTCAAGAGCATCAACCACAATGAGGAGTGCACGAGAAGGGGTATTCGTTTGGGCGAGAGTCATTAAAGGCGTGAATATGAGATTTTGAAGCTGGTAGGTGATCGACTGATAGAGAATGGTAGGGTCGCGCTGCAGTACCATTTCGACGATGTGCTTTACTTCAGGAACAGAGACGGTGATCTGGAATGCGAGGGTAGTGATAAAGTGATTGATGCTACTTCTTGCACCTGCTCCACGTAGAAAGAAAAAGCTGGCGGCTAAGGTTCCATCGTGCGCACATAACTCTGTGACCGTCTGCGAGACCGCGGATTTCCCGTACCCTGCAGGACCGCTCATCCAACAGACTGGCTTCCCTTCAGGGTCATCTTTCCAATCCAAGATCGCCTCGATAGCTAGAACCCTTGTGCCCCTGAAGCATCCGACTCTTGCGCCGCCGCGACCATTGTAGGCAGCATCTGGCACGACGAAGTCTGGGAAAAGATTGATATGCCCGGGAGCTAGCATGTTTAACGTGAGTCACTGGTATGGACGCGACAGAGTGGCCAATGTACCGGTGTTGTAGTTTTCAATGTAAGCGCCTACGATGATGTCCCTGCCAGCGTTATTGACCGCCGCACGTCCCGATGTGCCTATAGTGAGAAAGCTCCCCTGGGAAGTCACGGTGTATCAGATTTGTAAGGATTTCAATCGATTGGGACGTACGGAGGGGGCATTCTGCAAACTCCCAGTTGGCCTGGGATCCATACGATCGAGTGATGCGGCTGAAGATTCTGAGCAGGGATACACGTACAAATGAAGATAGACTTTACCTGGTTTCGTTTGGCGTCTAGCGATGGGTACAAGTAGAAACCAGTTGGGTGATCGATAACAAGAAGTAAACAAGCGCCCAAGGACCCTCACCAATGTTGCCGCATTTCCGGCCTATCATCATGACTCCGAAGTCTTGTGACTGCTGCGGCTGGCAGATCATCGTACTCCGGTTTTTCCTTTCAGATGGGCAACGCCCAGTCTTGAATTTGGGCAAGACGCTCGGTTGAGGTCGGCCTGAATCGGGTGTCAGCTAATTTTGTACGTGGATTGTAAGGAATAACTTACTGGCCTGCAGGCTGCCAGACACGGCCCACCGACGCTGCGTATATATAGTTGGAAGATTTAACTGAAGAAGACGATCCCAGCAGTGGTCGAGCTTGAACAGCTGAGCGTTGGCTGAGTGCGATCATATCAAAACAACAGCAAACAAAACGGTCTCAGACTTGGCACGAGTCTTGTCATTCACTCTTCCTCCCGAACACCCTGGCTCCTCAACTGTAGTAAACATATCTGCCTAGTGATCTCTACCATTGTCAAGAACAAGAATTCTATACCCGCGCCGTCTCTTCGCTAGTCTCGCCTAGATCGAGCTATTTCCGAATCTAGCGCCCCGGACTCAATGTTTCAGTTTTCCCTTGTGACTGTACTACGACGTATGCACATCTCGATCAACAGAACTCTCTCATCTTTAGGCTACGCATCGGACGCCAAACATAGGCTCTGGTCATAGGTTTCTCACTCTCCGCAATGTGCTAATCGGATATGGCATGAAATCTGAAGCAGCGCCAGCGACGGGCCTCGGGCCATTGAAGTAACATTTGCAACAGAACCGAGAGCATAAGGCGAAAACGTTATTCGAGGTGGGATATTGGGTGAGCCATCTTTTGCAGTAGCTGTTTCTGTACTTTTCTCAAAATCTTGCCTTCAGCATTGCACCAATATTTCAAGTCTTCCGAGTTGGCTCGCAGCGCGCCCACAGAATTTGAATATGACAAGCGGGTGCGGGTCGGCATTGAGAGCGGCAGAGCTATCACCCCACTGTGAGTGCTTTTCGAAGCTCTGTCCATTCAAAATTTAACCCCTCCCTTGTTTTCCTGCTGATTATCGGCAGATTTCGAGTGTCGAGTGGAAACTTTTCCTTTCGACCATCATGCCGAGTCTGAACAAAATAGCCGTCACATCTTTTGACATTCTACCCCGGGTGTTCAGGTCAGAGTGTACATTCATACCATCGACCTCATTGCTTAGCACGGAAGATAGGACTATCACTTCAGCTCTGGTTCCCGACGAACAATCAATATTGTGTTTCGCCTCTGCTACGAATCAGTATATCCACCATCCGCTACGTCGGCGCCCAGCGTGTGTAAAAATGAGTACAGCAAGCAAATAGTCCCGCATGCTTTCCCAGCTCCAGGTGTCCACGCAAAGCACTGTGCATCCTCGCGTGATCAGCGCACACTTGCGCTCTATCTTTTACTGTTTACTTATCCTCTCGTCAGGATGCGCCGGTCGAGGGCAGGTATTAGCGCTCGCGGGTCAGCTGGCGAACCCGCCGCCCTCGAGATCGGGTCTGGACTGTGGACTGTGGAGTCGGGGCAGTTCTCAGGTGGCCCTTGTAGACCTTCGTGGCGCACATTTGGAGGCATCGGTGCGTACGGGAGCAGACACATAGTCCCTGATTGTCCATCAGCCGCGAAGGCGCGATCGAATATCGAGCGGCCATATTATCTACTAATATTTTGCGGCGTCCAGTGCTCTTTCCCTTTGCCTTCAGTGCACTATTCCCTTTGGCATAGGGCGCAGTCAGAACGCTGCGCCGACGCCACATTCGCACCGCCCGGCCACCCCCTAACCTCGCCGGTCGCTAGACCCACACAGCGCACCCGTCATTCGTCACCCGATGCTCGCCCCGCAATGATCCCTCGTCATTCCCGTAAGGCCTCGACGCACGCAACCAAAAAGGCGATCGTGCCTGCACGGTGCGAGCGAATTGGATATTCAGAGGGCGGGGAGCGAATTCGATCTGGCGCGATCCCAATTAGGCTGGATCCGGAAATCGCCAGGAATAGGCTAGGCGGAATGCAGATCAGGGCCTCACGCCCCATTGGTTCGATCGCCAACCGACATCGCCGGGACGTACTCCATCTGGCACCGCTCCGCCGGACAAAGCACGTGACCGAGAAGCACGAATAATGCCTCTCCTTCCGCATAAAGCAGGCGAGCCTACTCCCAAGAGGAAGGCGTCGTCGTTGTGAACAGTGTTGACCCCCTAGCCAGTTGTTTCCACTCCACGGATGGTACCAGCAGAGCTTGTGGCGCAGTCTCCCACAGTGGTTCAGGGTAAGTGAGCTCGTGCCGAAATGTTTCAACCAAGATCTGAAACAGCAATCCTGTCTTTCAGATCAGAGAAGCCATAATGAATGAATGACAGATGAGGCGCTGGGCGGAGAAAAGTGTCGTTGAGAATGACAATAATTGTGAATGTCGGAATGGGCAGACTCCAAATGTGGCGGTTCATCCTTGTCGGACGGGGAACGGAAATCTGACCAATGAAATTGGCTCTATCATTCTTTCTCTGTTCGCGCGTTCACGATTCTATGCATTCGTGATAAAACATCATATGTCGGTCCGTACCAGTCAAAAATCAACCAGCAGTTTTGCCCGCTTCGGACACTCTGGAGTCTAAAAGTTGCCCTGCATGCCGGCTTCATGTCCCCATCCAAGATTTTCCATACAAATCGTCAAAGATTAGATGAAATAGTAGATTGGGTGGAGGCGAGCGTCAGCGCAACTGGTGGCCGCCAGAAAACATCTCAGTGACTTGCCCACTGCGTAAAATCCTGCCAGGCAAGCCAGGATGGGAAAACGTGATTTATATTCCAGTATGACAAGAGAACCAGATGTACAAGTATGCTAATTAGACGAGGTAAATGGTGACAGCAATATGAAAGTGAGTAGCTAGGATATGCACTAAATGAGAAGCAAGGTGTAATGTATACGTCCACTATAAAAAGAATGAGACAAAACGAAAGGCGGAGCGAGCGCGCGATCCGTGACAGCAGGCTAGGTCCATAGCACAAACGCGGGATGGATCTTCATGAGATCGTGGCGCGACGTAGGCGCCACGCATACGGGGCACTTCTGCTTGTGAGATAGTGCGTTGGTGATGCATCTGTTTGAAGAGAATGAGTGGAAGATCAGGGACGCAAAGAGAAGAAGACGCACGGTTCGCAGAAGACATGTCCACACATCGTGACAGTGGTGTCGCGAGGGAACTCGCGGCACATGGGGCACATGAGGCTCGCACCGGAAGTGGTCGACGATGCAGCTGTCCTATCGGAATCCTTGCCAATGCTGTGACACCCAGACTTCAGCTGGCGAGCAGGCCAGCCGACGTAGATCTCGCCGGACTCGGCGATCTCTCCTGAAGTGAGGAGGGTGTGTTCGCAGAGCATGGAAGAGTCCTCCATGGAGGCGCCAGAGAGGAGACGGGACCCGGAGCGGAGAGCGCAGCTAGATGTAAACGTTAGATAGATCGCATAAAATATACAGAAAGTAATCACCCAGGTGAGATGCGAAGGCGGTTGAGAGCAAAGTTGCCACGCGAGTTGATGTGCGCGACGACTGAGCATTCATCCATGCTGACTTCATCACCAAGCTGCGATTGAGAATGTTAGACTGGACGCGTTCAAACATAAAAGAGAAGCTTACCTCGACGAGATCAGGTTCTGTCATGAGTCCGGTCTTGCCGCCAGCGAATAGCGCCACATTCTTGCCAATGTTGGCGCCGAGCGCACGGAAGTACCATACAATGTATGCCGACCCAGTGAGGGGACCAAGGATACCGCCATTGCCATATCCACGATAGAGCGGGCGACAGAGCGTAAGATGCAGCTGCCACCGCTGGCAGTAGCTGCTCTCATTCCATGCACATTTCCCCTCCTTGCGCTGGCCGATGATGATCCACTTGGTGAGAATCGCCCAAAGCACCGCGCCCAGCGCCTGGATGTTAAGCACGATGATGAACGAGCAGGCAATGAGGCCGTATAGCGTCCCGAACTGGTACCATTCCTGGCTGAAGAAGTTGCGGCGCCCAAGGTGGATGTGGAACTGGCGCAGGAGCTGCGCGGCGGCGACGGCGCTGATGGACCAGTACCCCGCAGAGATCGCAGCGACGAGGAGGTTGATTACAAATAGGATGGGGTAGGGGAAGACGAAGTAGTTCGCCTCGCGCTTGTAGTAGGCGCGGCCAAAGGGGGTGATGGTCTCTGTGGGCTTGGCGTCCGGGTTACCGCGGTTGAAGCAGATTGCCTCTCCATGATCTAGAACGCATATGAGCGAAGAAAGCCACAATGAGCACACATCGGCTTACCATTGCCCATCCATGTCGATCCATTCGGGTAATCAGCGTCGCGGCGACCTTGAGCGCCGGACCCCATGATGGTCTGCACGCCGACTCGAGTGCCGGGTAACAGGACAACACGATCTGCGACCATAGCTGTTGGCAGGTTAGTACGCTATCTGATGTTACAGCCACGAAGCACTGACCTCCGTTCTCGATGACGATCTTCGACGTCCCGATGCGATCCGTGGTAAAGACCTCTGAGCGACTTCCGAAGACAACGTCGTCGCCAACCTCAAGGAGCTCCGGGTCCAGGCAGTAGAGGCCTGACCCCGGCCAGTACACGCGCTTTCCGACCTTCGCGCCCATCGCACGGAAGACGACACTCGTCATCTCGTAGTGCGTACCGAGAATGTCGAATGCGCGCTTGAGGTGGAACTGCGAGAGTATAATCGAGTTGATGTACCGCTTCGTCATGGTCCACTGTGTCTGCGACGCCGCGGGGCCCTCCTTGTTGAGGCCCATGACGCGCTTCAGGGCGATACCGATGATGAGGCGGAGCACGGGCACAACAGTGGCAAGGACGATACTATATATGCGCGTTAGTTGGCATTGACGCAAAAGCGAGGTGAACGTACCGAGAGACCGCGTGCCAAAGGACCCGACTGGGGTGCGCGAACCAGAAGATGACGGACTGGACAGCATTGAGGTGCATTTCGATGAGCATGGTGTTGTTCACCATCAGCCAGATGGCCACAAACCAGGGCAGATCTGCAGACCATCAGTAAACGCGAACGCCCGCGCTGAGAAGACCACTCACATGAAACGAACATGACCAACAGGATGAGCGGCCACGCGAAGAAGACGAGGATCCATGTGCTCGGCTGCTTGAACAGCGCCCTGTTGTAGGCGGCGCTGCTCTTGTGGCTCGGGTCGTCGAAGCTGCTCGCGTGCGGGCCGAACACCTCGCCGTCCTTGATCACCGCGCCGGGGCTGAGCGCGGTATACGTGTTCACCACCGCACGCTTCCCGACCTCGATGCGGTCGAGCCGGAAGAACCCGTCGCGCTCGACGCAGAATCCCCGCACGAGCGCCGAGTCAATGGCGCACCCGTCCTTCAGCGTAAGCAGATCCCCCTCCCCGAGGCGCGCGCGCGGATCGATCCTGACATTCTTCCCGATCTTCGCGCCGAGCAGGCGCCAGTACCACACCGTCAGCCCCGGCGTCATCGCGAACACGCCCTTCCCGCCATTCACCAGCGCCTGATTCACGAACCACCACCGCAGGTGCGCCACGCTCCACATCCTGTACAGCCCCGGCTTGTACCGCCACACGACGACCCACTTGACCGCGATCGCGGCGAGCGGCGCGATGACGCGCGACGAGAGGCGCGCGGCGGCGATCGCGCAGAGCAGCGCGGCCATGCGCACCCAGAAGTCGTCGTTGTTGATGTGCGGCGCGAGCACCGCGATGACCCACACGAGCACCGCCCACGTGTACGCGGCCTTGAGCGGGTAGAAGAACAGCACGGGCAGGATCTGCACGAGCAGCGCGAGCGGGTGGTGCTGCCCGCGCGTCCTCGCCGGCGGCTCGTCGAGGTCGTAGTCGTACCCGAAGCTCGGCGGCGCGTCGCTCTCGCTCCCGCGCCGCTTCTCCGGCTCCGGCGCGCCGTCCTTCGCGCCCGCGGCGTGCACGAGCCCCGCGATGCCCGCGATCGTCGGGTTCGCGAAGATGTCCGCGACCGCGACGCTCGCGCCCATCTGCTTGCGGATGAAGTACGTGAGCTTGCCGAGCAGCAGCGAGTTCCCGCCGAGCAGGAAGAAGTCGCTCTCCGCGGTGATCATGCCCGCGTCCGCGAGCAGCAGCCCCGCGACGATGTCCCTGACCACCAGCTCCTGCGCGTCCATGCCCCCGCTGTTCTGCGCCGCGACGAGCGCCTCCACCGCGGCAAAGTCGACCGCGCCGTCCTCGCGCCGCGCGAGCGGCCGCTCCACCGCATACAGCTCGGGCACCGAGTAGCCAGGCAGCACGCGCCACAGCGCCGCCGCGCTGAGGTCGCACCCGCGCTGCATCGACACGAACGCCTCGGGCGCGCCATCAAGCCTCACGCGCACCGCGACGTCCGCCACGCCCTTCACCGCGCGCAGCACCCGCTCCACCTCCCCCGAGTCCACCGCGACGTGCGCGCACGCAATCGGGTCGCTCAGCGCGCCCGACGCCTCCCCCGCCTCGTAGTGGCGGTGCAGCGCGGGGACCGCGTCGCTGAGCCCCGCGATGCCGAGGCGCGCGGCGAGCTTGATGCGCAGCGGCTTGCCCGCGGCGTTGCGCGGGAGCGCGGGCATGTACACGAGCGCGGCGGGCCACTTGGACGGGTGCAGCGCGCCGCGCAGCGCGTCGTGCAGCTCGCCGAGCCCGATGCGCGGCGCGCCCGGGGCGGGGACGAGCGCGAGGCCGATGCACTCCTGCAGCGCGTCGTGCTCGATCGCGAACGCCAGCACCGTCTGCATATATACGTGTTAGCTGGCTGATGGGCGGGGGGGAGAAGGGAGGGAACGCACCATGACGCGGCCCTTCGCGGCGAGCATCACCGCCTCCTCGATCTCGAACGGCGAGATCACCTCGCCGCCCTTGTTGATGATCTCCTTGCTCCTGCCCGTGATGTACAGATACCCGTCCGCGTCCATGTACCCCATATCGCCGGTGTCGAACCAGCCCTCGCTGCTGAACGCGCTCGCGTCGAGCGGGACGCTGATGTCCGGGTTGACCTCGTAGCCCTCGAACGTGGGCAGCCCGCGCACGCTCACGGCGCCCGTCTGCCCGACGGGCAGCGCGAGCTCGTTGTTGAGCGGGTGCCGGATCGAGATGTGCGGGCCGCACGCGACGCCCGAGCACCCGGGGCGGTCGAGCGCGTACGAGGTGAGCGGCGAGGCGATGGGCATGCATCTGCGCGCGCAGCGTCAGCGGGAAATCGGAAGAGGAAGGGCGGAGGAAAGGCGCGGGAAGAAACTCACTCGGTCATGCCGTAACTCGGCAGGATCGCCGCGCCACCGAAGGTGTCGCGCAGGTCGACCGCGAGCGAGGGCAGCAGCCCGCCCGCGGCGTTGCAGATCATGCGGATGCGCAGATCGCGCGCGGGCAGCACGCCCTCGGGCTGCGAGCCCAGGATTGCGTGGTGCAGCGTCGGCGCCGCGTAGTACCTGAAAGCGGGGGTCAGCGCGCGCATATAGGGGGTCAATTGGGATGAGGGGCGCACCATGTCGCTTTGAGCTCCTGCGCGAGGGACCAGAACGCGATTGCGTCGAAGCCCGCGCACATGATCGTGCTCCCGCCGGTGAACATGGGCGCGAGCAGGTTACGCACGATGCCGCCGACGTGGAAGAGCGGCATCATGTTCACTGCGTGGCGTCAGGTCAGCGAAAATAGGGGGCGGGATGATAGGGGACTCACTGTTCACGTCCGCGGGCTGCAGCTCCCAGCTGAGCGCGACGGCGCACGTGCCGACGATGAGGCTGCGCAGCGAGTACGGCACGACCTTCTTCTTCCCGCTCGTCCCGCTCGTGTGCAGGATGAGCGCCTGGTCGTGCAGCCCCGCGAGGCGGCTGACCGGGCGCGCGCCGTCGGACTGGACCCCCTTGGTGCCGTCTATGACGGACATGTCGAACAGCCCCGCGGGCCCGTGCGCGCGCGGCTCCATGTACACGATCAAGCAGCCCAGCTCTCTGCGCAGGAACTGCAGTCCGAGGCGCTCCTCCGCGTCGCGCGTCGTGAACACGCACTTGGCACGCAGGCGCGCCGCGTCGTCGAGCAGCTCGGCACCGGTGCAGGTTGCGTTGGCGGGCGCGCAGGTGTGGTACGCCGCGAGGGCGAGGAGCGCAAGTGCGTTCTCGGGCCCGGTGGGGAGGGCGACCATGATGCGGTCGTTCACGCCGAGCGGGCCGGAGGCGGTGGTATAGGGGAGGCAGAAGCTCTCAACGAATCTGTGCACTTCCGCG
Organism: Athelia sp. TMB; assembly: GCA_014898675.1. Taxonomy (NCBI): domain Eukaryota; kingdom Fungi; phylum Basidiomycota; class Agaricomycetes; order Atheliales; family Atheliaceae; genus Athelia; species Athelia sp. TMB. The sequence continues at coordinate 26,683 of JACXVL010000083.1, read as the reverse complement.
TGGGTGAGCGGAGGACGGGTCTGGTCAGGAGAGTGGATTGCCGGTAGGTGGGTAGTGGGCAAACAGTCGAGCAGAGTAGCGACCCGCGGCGGGGTGGCGTCTGTGACATGGGCGGCGAGGTGGTCGCCCAGGGAGGCTCCAGGGGGGGGAGCGGGGAGCAAATGAGTAAAGGATAGGGGCACCGACATGGTGGTGGTACGAAAGTGGGGGCTCGGGAGTCTCGAATGCAATTCTTTGGTTTGCCGCAATATATATACCAAAGGGGCGACGAGAGTTGCTTCTCGGGGTCACGTGCCTTGTCCGGCGGAGCGGTGCCAGACGGAGCATATTCCGGTGATCCCGGCTGTCGATCGAGCTAATCGGGCCTGATCTGCGTTCCGTTTGGCCTATTCCTGGCGATTTCCGGATCCAGCCTAATTGGGCTCGCGCCATATCCCATTCGCCACTCGTCGATCCCCGCCCTCCATATTTCCAATCCGCTCGCACTGGAAAGGCACGATCGCCTTTTTTGGTCGCGTGCGTCGAGGCCTTACGGTAATGACGAGGGAACATAGGGGTCGCGGGGCGAGCATCGGGTGACGGGTGCGCTGAGTCCAGGGACCAGCGAGGTTAGAAGGCAGGCAGGCAGTAGCAATGTGGCGCCGACGCAGCGTCCTGTCCGCGTCGGATTCAAATGGCAAGAGAGGCGAAGAGAAAGAGCACGGCGCCACAGAATATCAGTGCACGACACGGCCGCACGATATTCGATCGCGCCTTCGCGGCTGACAGAGTCGGACGATCAGGCACCGTGCGTCTGCTCCCGCAGTCACCGATGCCTCCATGCAAAGGCGGCGCCAAGTCCACCTAAGTAATACCCTGACCCCAGAGCCCGGTCCAGACCCGATCTCGAGGGCGGCGGGCTCGCCAGCTGACCCGCGAGCGCTGGTGCCTGCCCTCGATCGGCGCATCCTGATGATGGGATAAGCAGACGAAAAAGATAGAGCGCAAGTGTGCGCTGATCACGCAAGGATGCGCAGCGTCTTGCGCAGACACCTGGAGTTGGGAAAGCGCGGTGCATCCCAGCCAGTATCATACCTGACAACTTGCCTGTCGTAGTTTGTGGCAGCATACAATTGCTCATCGCGTCACCACTGCTGAGAAAGTTAGAATTTCAATGATGATGTCGATGCTGTAGATGTAGAATCTGACCTAGGCACTCGGGATACAATATCCAAACATGTCGTTACTTCGTAGGAGATCGGCCTGATACTCGAATCAAGACAACGGTGTTCGCTCGACACTCGAAATCTGTAAATAACCCGCCAGGTATCAGGAGATTGAACTTATTGTACGGGTGAAATTTCGAAAAAGCACTCACAATGGGATGATGCCTCCGCCGTTCTAGATGCCGAACTGCCCCGCAGTGCCTGTTATATCCGAATCATTTGGGCGCGATGCGCGCCAACTCGGAAAAGCGTGGATATCCTGGCACAGTATTGGAGGTCTGTGAGTCGGGCATACACTGGCTGCACAGACACGATCCGGCGATATCTTCTGCGGAAATTGTGGTGAGAACGCGGTTTGGATATGTGAAGGGGGGAAGAGATATGCTACGCACCTCAGCGGAGAGAGTCCAGCCATCACGATGACGTTGGCTATCAAAAGCGAAGTCAAGCGGGGTATGGTCACCAATCCCTCGAAGTCCCCGTGCTTTCCTCGCGCCCTGGGTTTTGACAGCAACAGTACGCGCAGGAAGGGCCTACATATAATGAATGCGGACTTGGTAAAATGTTAGCACTGATGTCTTTCTGCACATGCGATCGCGAAACACACGCGTACCTTCGACCTTAAGCCACACCCCCGACATCCGACATCTCCTGTTTGCATGAACTATGCCACGCTCTGAGGATACTAGTACTCCACCACCCTCAAGAATAGGCAGCCCTGCAGACTCAATTCGTAACGGTTTCTCGAGGGCGCCGGACGAGAAGGGCCATGTGGGCGGCGCTGTCCAGGCCGTATGGCGCCAGTGTCGCGTGAAAGCTGTAGTTCCAGAGGAGGATGATAACGAGGCATCATATGTAGTTGCAGTGCTATCTGAACGTTGAGCCTCGAGAGACCTGGATGTGAAACAGTGAAGAGGGATGGGTGGGAATAGATTCCGTGAGCCATTTGGTCGGCCCCTCGGGCCTTTTCGAATCTCGAGAAAACGACCTGCGCATGCCCCCCTTGCGTCTCCTTGCGTACTCAACGCGTACAAATCAGCACGCCAATCTTTCCAAATAACTCGTCCTCACATGGCTCTTTATGTTTATATCTCTCCCTCCGTCTAATTGTCGGCCTCTCGTGCGCTTTCAGAAATTGATACTCATGCCCTGATAACTGATAATGAAGTCTGCATGAGGATCTAGTGGCATTGTGTGGTGTTACAGTATTGGTATTATCCCTATCTCAGCTTTGAAACGATGCAACTGCTTCATGCTTCGCTTTTCCTGCAACTGTCCCTTCCCGACTGTTCCGTGCCCGGGAAGCTGACTGTGCCTCAGCCGCGTATATACTAATGCCAACTAGACGCGCACATCATGCTCGAAGAACCAAACAATTCCGTCGATGAGTATTTCGCATCGCAAGTGCAGCGGCAGGTTGCCGGAATGGCATTTAGCGAGGGTGCGTACTCTGCAAATGGAACTAGCATATAACTCCGTGCCCGGCGAAGAAATAATGGTTGATATCAAAGACTCGTCCTCCTTCATCGCCGATTTTGGGTCCAAGCAGTACGTCGATAGAGTATATCCAGTTCACGATCTTCGCGTATAGCATACTCGATGTCGAGCGCACGCTCGAGCTTGATCTCGCAAGGAGATGGAGTGATTCGGCGCGTTGTCATCGATGGCTGAGCCCACGACTCGCAGGTACCAGGACTTCGCCGAATCCACAGCGCTCTTGACGATGAAAATAAAAATGAAGAGAATAGGGAAGGCAATGTGGCCGATGCGGCTGCACGTCAGTTAGTGGGAGGTCGATGTGAAACGAGCAAGATCGGCTTACTGAGAGACATGGCGCACGTGACCCGCCCAAGTTCAGAGTTCACAGACAAGTGAATCGTGGAGATGTCTTTCGCGAACTAAGAAAACACTATGAGAATCTATCGGAATGTACGTGACAATAATGCGAAGAGAGACTCACCAGAAGCAAGCATGACCGACATGAGCACGCAGATATCAGCATGCAGTTGCTCGGCCAAATTGGTATGCCCATATGGAATGCAGCACATTGAGTCATAAAAGCTTCTCGTGTGCGAGTCACGCACTACCCCGCCTACGATGAACCCGCCCGAGTTCAGAACCACGACGCGTCACGATGCCGCGCTCGGCCTCGAGCATCGAAAACTGAGCGCGTTTTTTCAAAGCACAAACTTCTGGGCAGCAGGTGTTCTAGCCCAATGCGGCGGGCGCCGGAAATGAGGACTTCAGACGCGCTGGGTTAAGGAGACTGTAGTGCTGCGAATGCAAGCGTGGACTGGGGGTGAATGTCAGTATCAATGGGTTGGCCGTATGGGCGAGCTCACCTCAACACACGACACAGTCCTCGGGGAGGTATCTTCTATGATGATTTCTGTGAATGAAGTGCCCTTACAACAATATCAATCTCTGAGCATGCTCACGATCGCCAGTAAAACTCACCATCCATGCTCACGAGCGACCGTTCCGAGCGGAGAGATGTGGGCTACACGAGATGCCAAGCAGCTTAGGACAGCATGAAGAGCTCGATAAAATGTAATCAACTTTCATCTGAAGAGTGGGAGACACGGCAAGCGAGCGAAATGGGTCGTGGTAGGCTGCCAGAGGTCCAGAGCCAGGAAAGGGCAGATTCACAGCGTGGGAATAAAAACCGATCCGAAGATACTGGCAGTGACTTCCCGTTTCAACCAGCCCTGCTCATCTATCTCAATATCTGCTCTCTTTTTTGGCGCAATGTTTAGCGTCAAGTATTGGCTTACGATTAATGAGGTCCCAGCAGTCCCATCTTGTACGGTCCAATCGTGCCGTTGACCCTGAAGGCTCCTAGTAATCACATCATCCACCCTTCATCGCTCGCCAGCGCTCTACTACGCAAGTCTTGTCAAGGTATACTCCCAGGTCCCCTAAAATACACGTCAAGTGATCCCAGTCAAAGTGGTATATCTGACCTTGTGATCAGTTTAGCTCCCGCTGTTACCCGGACGAGACAGTCACCTGGACCCGTAGAGCTTGGTTTCTTTCTTTCACTCATGGCGTGAACGCCACCGCCGATCCTCTCGTTCTCAATAATCAGTGCCCACACAACCATGGTAGCAATTTCTATAGGAATCATGTACGCCCACACTCAGGCGATGAGATGATCTCGGTGGGTCACAAGGGAGCCCCCACCAATGTGCGTCGCTTGGTTGGACGCTGTTCATCTCAATTGCTCGGAACACAGGATCGTCTTTTCGTAGAGCAATTTGGCCGGATATCTGAGCGTTATCGATATCCATCCATCCATCCATCCATCCAATGAACGTGTGTCGTTTGACTATAGAAATGGAATCAGAACTGCTTGTGTCACCCTCCATTGAGACGATCTGCGCTAGGATCATCGTTTTCCGGGCGCCCGCACCCACGTCTCTGGCAACGCGATGATAGATTCTCTGACCTGAAGCCCCTGCGGCAGTGACCGGGACGTCTAGGACTTGTCTTCTTTATCCCACCTGGAATACTCGTGATGCCGGCGATCCTCTCGTGTTGTCAACATCCAGTATTCTCACGGCCTGATAGCACATTCTGCGGATATCCTGTGCTCTACTCGTCAAAACCGTCGTGGCGAATTATATCTCAAGCACAGGTTGGAATAGGCAAAGGTAGCCAATATGCCTCCTTTGGTTGGACCCCAAAATTCACTCTAGACTTCTCGGAACGTATCTGTCATTTGAACGTTATTGATGCGCGCGCATGCGATGTAAGATCGTCGTTTTACCACGGAACAAGAACCGGGGCTCCGTTTGTAAACCTCTATTGAGGTGATCGTCGCTGGAATAATCATCGCTCAGGTGATGACACCACATGGTTCTCAAATTGCGAAAAGGGCCCCATTGAACCTGAAGCCCCTGAATGAATTGTCAACTCATCATATAAAAGTGGGCAGGACACGCTCACTAAAATCACGAACATCTCTCCCTGAACGACCACCACTCTGATCAACATCGTATCCTTATAAATTGCCATCATGTCTTCGCCCCAAATTTCCGCGTGGACTGCAACCAAGACTTATCAAGTTGGAAACAAAGTCGAGTATCAAGGTATGCTACCATAGGACTGGTTGACTGCTTTCGACGCATGCTGACTTGAGTTCGACAACAAGGTCAAATCTATACGGCCCTAAATACCAACGTATAGTCGACCCTAGTGCACGATGATAACTTTATTGCTCACTGACTGCTCGAATATAGACAAACTCTGCCCCCACGAACACGCTGAACTGGAAGTAAATTTAAGTGAGTTTTTTTCGAAGCGTCCACACGCCAACCACTGATATTGATCGCCAATGACAGACCGCCAGTGCCCATAGCTGAACTGTGTATATATATCGCTTGAATGTCTGTTCGAATGTGTAAAAAATTCCCTCTGGTTGTGCTATGCGCATACTCGACCGGTTGCGCTTGAATGTTTTTAGATCGCCTTAGATATTGTTGGTCGGGTAGGTTCATAAAACACTAACTTGCTGCCGCCATTGAAGATTCTTGATGATACCGGTATCATAATATCAGTCTTTGACAGTCACCGAAGCCTATGATACAGAGCAAAGTCCATTACGGTTACACGTCCGCCCTCCACGAGTTGCAACACTCGGCCCGTTGCTTCGTTCATGAGATATCCCGCAAACAGGCCGTCATATTTCTTCGTCAGCACGCATGGCCTAATCGACGACGTCGATTCGCCGTTATCGCCCAGGAGCGAGTAACTAATCGCGGACCCCGAACAGTCATTTCGATGCACTAAAGCCCTTCCAAAACCTAAACAAATGCCTCCCACGGTGTTCTTCTCGAAGGTAAACGATTTGGAAATCGAGGGCGGAGTCTCGGAATCGTTCGGAATAGTCAAGTGGTATATGCCAGAACCCGTGCATAATGCAAAGTGAACCTCCTGAGCGGTGACTTTGGCTGGTGAGAGGGGTTTACCTCGAAAGACAAATTTGTCGCTCCGTCTGGGTAAAGCGAGAACATGAGTAGGAGACAGCGCGTCCGGAAGGACTGAGGGCAACTCCTGGCTGGATTTGGGATCGGGCTGTAGTTCCGGAACAGCATAAATCCAGAGAAATACATCGTTCATGACGAGTATTCGCTCGTTTGGAAGAACCTCTAATACCATACGATCCTAAAGAGGTCCAATTAGCCCATTCCAGAACTCAAACAAATTTGCTTACTCCCTCTGAATACTTTATGCGAAATAAGGCCTTCTGATGGACATCAGAGTCAGATTTTCTCCAATCTATCATTTCGACGAAAGAAGTGCCATCCCTATTATGACTGGCGATCCGCGAGAAAATACTTGATGAGAAGTTGAGCGCTTGAAGATCAAAGAGCCCGTAGGCTCCGTTCGTCCAGAATGACTTGATTTGACAGGCAACAAGGTGATTGCCATCATCAGAGACAGTAACCCGCCAGACACGTAGCCTTTGACAGGGATATTCTCTGTCTCTAGTCCCTAATCAAGAGGTCGGGTTTAACAAGGATAGCGACATGGTATAGAGAGAGCGTACGAAAACTTCGTTGGAGGATGGCCAGGTCAAATTCGAGTGGCTTGGAGTTGGGACTGTAGTTAGAATGGAACATCATGTGTGTGGACCACTCGAAGTCCTCTTGAGGGGTAATAAAAATATGCCGTGGAGTATCGCTGTCGTCCAAGTCGGTTGCTGCTATCTCGCCACCCTTACAGGCACTTAGCAACCACCTGCCGCCCTTGACGAACAATCTGCCTTCAACTGCTCGCTCGAAAGGAAGAAGCCGGGTGCGAGCAGGTTCCGGATTCCTGGAAAGCCATCCTTTGTGAACGCTGAGACGCCGCATCGCCCAACATTCCAATTCGTCTGACGAGTAGCACATGATCGGTCGTTCAGGGGGAGTTGAATATGGATCACAAGCTATTGCTTGGTGAACTAGGCCTTCTCGAACGCTACGCAATTTTGTCACATCTTGCAGGATTTTACAGGCCTTGTGGGCAGTCAGCGCGGCATTTCTGTTCCAGAAGTATGCCACGCACCATTCTCAATTGCAATAGATCGAACCAATGAAGATTTCCAGCAATCTCGCCGAGTATCTCGAATGGTAGCGACAAGAAGTGCAATCGGTCTGATAAAACATGTCTGAAGATGACTATTGTAGGTTCAGTGTTCTGTTCGCGTGCAGCATACATGGATTCTCACCACTGGATGTCCGACTCATCAACGCGGAGTTACCATAAGAATTTTTGATCGAGAGGGCCAACATAAGAAAAAACGCTTTGGACAGAACTTGAATGTACTCGGAATGAAACAAGTCATCGCGCAACAAGACAGGTGCTTATATAGGGTCCGTGTGGCGCGTACATACAGGCAAGATATGTAGAAACAAGAGCCGCCACCTCCATTTTGATCAGAGGCCAAGTAGTGAGTGTTGGATGGTGCTCTGTAATCGTGAGGCTTCTGTTGTTTGCCTCAGCTGGGTACCTGAGAGGCCTACTTTAGCTGAGAATATATAAACTTATATACGATCATATTCTTCCCCCGGTTTTAATGGGCGACGGGCTGTTATGCGAGTAGGAATCAGTTGGGTGATTGATAGCAGTGGACAAGCTGGGAGCCCAAGAGATAAAATGACTCGTTGACTCCCAATGAGTGGCAAGCCTCCCAAGTCCAGCCTATCGCTCAAACTCCGAAACTTTACACGGTGTCCTCCTGATTAGCCACTCTTGAGCTAAAGACGCTCGCCAACAAAGTATGTCCGGTATGAATTTCACAGCCAGCGAAGCACGGTTTATTAACTATACGTCCGATATCGCTCGACTTAGCAGGAAGTTTGAGAGGTTTGAAGACAGTGATCTCTTCTCGACCACGATCGATGCCGAGTGGTAATGGAGAGGGAACTCTTGAATCCGAGATGGTGCATAGTTGAACAAGTTCTATTTGGGCAGGCTTGAACTATAACTTAGATGTGGCGAAGCTCACTATGATCCCACAGTACATGATGCAATAGTGGCGCAAGGAGGGAACCATGCACAATTTCGAAGCGCATCGCCGAGTCCCCCATGGAGGAACATGGAAAATATGCGAGCCGCAGTAATGCTCGTAACTATAAGAGAATGTCAGATCAATGAGATACGACGTGCAAGAAGTACGTACTTATGGGAAGCTGACTGGGAGCGCAGTTCCCATGTGCATGGCTGCGCGCGACGACCGAGGAACCATTTATGCTAATATCATCGCCAAGCTGAGATTGGTGAATAGCAGTGCACCTTTGACGGTGCAGGTGTCCGCTGCCAGGTGGAGGCGTGGAATCTGTCTGAGAATTGCGCAGGGCCCAGGTATACGCGCTTCGAGTTTCTTCCTATCCAGAATTAGCACCGCAACAGCTGCCCTATCCTAATCAGAACATCGCCTTCATCCTGGCCGATTTGCGAGCCAAATGCTCTGTGCAGACAAGAATGAGCTACGACTTGAACGTGGGGGTAGAGGACGTGTAAACCAAAGAACTAGATGCCGGCAGTTGGGGATGGGACGATGGTCCTGCATTCATGTAGAATCATTCTTGATCACACAATCTGGTTGAGTGCGCGTCAGCAAGATTGGGCTATGATGTGTGCATATTGGCACACCTTAACGCGACCTATGGCGGACTTTTCATGATAAGCTGCTCGATCCCAAATGGAGAAACAAGCCTCCCGCCCCTCCTAAAGATACCCAGCTTCACTCCGTAGTGTGCAAGTATCTCAACTAGCTATTAGCTTCTGCACGCCGGGAAAATTGGGAAGACATCCACGTACCTCTTATCCTGCTCTTCCCGGCAGACCACGTTCGCATGAAGCATGCTGAGATCTGGCGACCCTCAAAGGTGGAGAGTCCCCTGGGGCTTCGCGCTCATCGGGTTCGTCCGCTAGTCCATGTTCTTTGTCGAGGATGCCGAATGAAAAGGGTATATCGAACGTGTAAGAGGCCCGGGTACGCAAGAGCGCTGGGGAACAATGACAAGATATTATATATCAACGTTCAATGCAGTCAGGACATCGAGACTGCGACGGGAAACAGCCGCGAAGGCAGAGCGTGGGAATCGATTGAAAAGCTGTGATCTGCACTCATCAGCACTTGGACAGGCAACTTTGGCGAGGCGCTGACCAGTAACGACGACCCGCGGACCATACAAATCACCAATTGCAAACTGAACACTACTTTGAGGCTTAGCGCCTATTTCCCAGTACTACTCGGAATCCCCATTCACTTCTATCTTGAGCTTGCTGCTTGTAATGCTTCGTCCTTCTCGTCGACTTCTCTCGTGCTTGCTGATGGACGGAGAACAGGGTTCTTTTTACGCCCATATGGCATCCCTCGCCCCGCATTGTCTCCCAGTCCCGGTTCTTTTCTCATGAACAACGAAATTTATAGGCTCTGCCCGCTCCATGTGCGGTACTGGCACAACTTGTGGCACAAGAAGACGAGCCACTGGAACGGGATCGCTGAGAGGGATGATAACGATGCGTGTCACGCTCTCGAAAGTTACTGTTGTTGCTGTGAGGCGCGAAGACAGCGAACACTCGGACCAGAATGACTGGAAGGCGCGTCTTGGGAGGGTAGACTGACGACGAGGATGATCTGTATGGGCAGCGCAACATGCAGTTCTGCGCCTAAGTCTTCTCCGGGCCTTCCGTGTTGCAATCGGATCCGAGCGGGGAGCTGATGTCGTTTCCCGCCGTGTCCGCGAACTGTTCCATCTCGCCCTTGTCCATCCCGCCTTTCTCTCTCACTTCCAAGAGGTCCGCGCTGCCGTATACGAGCGATGCTGCTCCACAGGTGATGCTGCTCGAGATGATGCCCGGGAGCGCAGCAGACACGCTCATACGCTACTACATGATGCAGCTGAGTCCCTGCAGCAGCGAACGCATCTCAACAGGTCCAGGTGGGCCGTGCCCATCTCTAGATCGATGAGTAGCGGATTCGCAACCACGTCCTGCACGGGCGGTACCTGCTCGCTCGGATGCCCTATTGGTGCGCCTTGGTGGTCGCTCCACCGCACAATCGCTGACCCCTTCTCTCCATTGTCGAAAGACATGCGCGATGCGTCTGATCTGGACCCGAGCTGCGCCTAATGGAGATCCACGTCTCCGGCCGCCGCTGTGCCAAACGGGATGGAGACCCCTCTATGTCGATGAGGGACAGCAGCGCATCATCAACGGCGCCGATGGTCGCCAGCACGATTGCGCGCGGAATGGAATCTCGCCACACCTGAACGTGTTACCCTGAAAGGCGGTGCACCGTGAGCAGCGTGTTCGGATGCGTATGCGGCCTTCTGGGGCAAATATCCATGAAGGGCGATGTCGAAGGGCGATTTCGACTGGCTGAAGCTTTGGCGGAGGGGGTCCTGCAGCTCAAGAGCCCGAGGGACGGCGCACGGGGTTGGACAATGACCATTGCTGAAAAATGGCGTGCTCGATTGCGAATGCGAGAGTCTGAGCACATGGGTGAGCGCATTAGTGTAAGGTAGGAACGGAATGGAGAAGGATATGCACCCATGCGGTCCTCGGTCATGAATGTGATGATTTCTTGCACCTCAAAGGGGGGATAACATTGCCGCCCTGGTTGATGATCTTCTTGTTGCGCCGGGTAATGTGCATGTACTGTTATTTTCTTATAAGCTTTTGCAGACAGAGAAGATAGAAACAGAGACTCACACATCCGAGTCCGTATGTCCTACATCGACCATAAACATCCCTTCCGGCGAAGGCCAATGGGTTTCTGTGCTTGTTGAGCGAGTGCCAGCAGGCTTGGGCTACATACGACGGTACAGCAGCCGGAGTTATCAAGCGGAAGATATCGATAGCGACGGTTCATCTGCACGAGGGGAGCATTCACGAGACCACCCCGTAGTGTAGTGCGGAGGCGTGAAGAGGGGTGAAGTGAAGAAGGTCAAGCCAGCGCGGGTGAAGAGCGTGGGAACAGAAACGCCAATGGGGACAGCTGAGAGGACTGCAAGAGGCCTGTCGCAGTCGGGGACCGGGGAACGACGTCGACGTGTTGGAACCCAACCATGTACGCGGGAAAGGACATCAGAGCCGGCGCACGAGGAAAAACTTCCCTGAGGTCACTGCACGCAAAGTGAGAGATCCTCGTCGGGCCGGCGCTGAATCCATGATCACCACGTGATCATTCATTTGTCATTCCACATCGTTCAGGTCAGGCTTGAAGTTCTCAGTGGGCCCTCTCTCCGATAGAGCGACGCTCGACGTCTACATATGTAATATAGCATGAGATAGATGTTGGGGTAGACTGACGGCTCACGATGACCATGGGCCACTGAGCCTATTGTTCAAGACCACAACAAAATATTAGATCTGGTGGCTACAGTGTGCACATCCAGAGTATAGCGCATCATATGCGCCTTTGTTGGTGCTCTTTCGTGCCGACGGCTCCTGATGATCATTTGCCTCAACTGTGAAAGCAAAACTTGACGCAATGCGCATATAATCGTTGCCGTGCGTACATAGAACGAATGGCAGAGCCAGTGAAGTTCGGCATTCCTCAATTTCCTCTCCGACACAAATCAACCGTCACATTCCAGCCCGCCTACTCCAAAATTCACAACCTTCGTCACACTCGATAAGAACTTTCTCCACTCGAAGCCCCATCCGACATCGATGCGTTGTCAGTGCTCTGATCTGCCGGACAAGATCACTGGTTGAGACAGTGGTTTAAGCATCAGAGCATGAAGTCATTTACCATCAGCCCATAGGAAGTCATAATCCAAGGTCCCTCGCCTCGCCTTTTCTCGTTGCGCAACCTAAGGTGACAAGTGTGAGACTTAGGAAAGGGAAGACACAGCTGCACGCACTCGCTGGAATATTGAGGCGTCAATGGGATTGCCCATCGTAAGAATAAATTTTATAGAAGGATATGTTGCGTACCCACTAGTAAGTAGCATTTAGTGCCCAGGATCCGGATAGATCCTGCAACAAGATAGACTTACTTTCTGGGAGGAGGTAGATTTTCACAGGTGTTAGCACGGAAAAAACAGAGTATCTTGGACAAATGTGAACCCACAATCTAGAAAAGGAAATAGCAGTTAGGGTGCACTTATGATTAGCGAGAAAAATGCAAACAATCTGTTAAGTTGAGATGGCATTGAGTCAACGGAGGCCACTGGGGAGGAGGAGCGAATTCATACCAACTGTGGAGAATAGAAATGTACTGAACAAGAGGTAACAATAGATGTGAGGAGTCGACGCACCTCCTGCATGTACAGTGCGGCGGCATAAGCACTGGTCTGCCGATTGAATAAGAAAGCGGCGCACCCTCTGAAGGTACAGCGGCGACGGAATGAGCGCTGGTCTGCTGACTGAATGAGAAGGCGACGCACAAACTGCAGGCACAGCGGCGACGGCGTGAGCGCTGGTCTGCTGAATGAATGAGAAAGCGACGCACTCTCTGCAGGCACAGCGGCGATGGCGTCAGCCCTGGTCTGCTGAATGAATGAGAAAGCGACGCACTCTCTGCAGGCACAGCGGCGACGGCGTCAGCCCTGGTCTGCTGATTGAATGAGAAAACGACGCACCCTCTGCAGGCACGGTGGCGACGGCGTGAGCGCTGGTCTGCTTAATGAATGAGAAAGCGACGCACAAACTGCGGGCACAGCGGCGACGGCGTCAGCGCTAGTCCGCTAAATGAATGAGAAAACGACGCACTCTCTGCAGTCACAGCGGCGACGGCGTGAGCGCTGGTCTGCTGATTGAAGGAGAAAGCGACGCACAAACTGCAGGCACAGCGGCGACGGCGTGAGCGCTGGTCTGCTGATTGAATGAGAAAGAGACGCACCAGCTGCAAACACGTGAGCGCTGGGCTGCTGATTGAATGAGAAAGAGACGCACCAGCTGCAAACACGTGAGCGCTGGGCTGCTGATTGAATGAGAAAGCGACGCACCTTCTGCAGGCACAGTGGCGACGGAATGAGCGCTGGTCTGCTGAATGAATGAGAAAGCGACGCACCCACTGCAGGCACAGCGGCGACGGCGTGAGCGCTGGTCGGCTAAATGAATGAGAAAGCGACGCACTATCTGCAGGCACAGCGGCGACGGCGTGAGTACTGGCACGGTGTTTGAAGTAGAAAAGATTTACTTTGCAATATTCATCCCAGTTCTGGATTTACGCACAATGAGCCGCAAGACTTGCCATTGGGATGTGTGCGTACCATCTGTAAGCACAGTTATTTTCATTCTATGATTTGAATATTAGGAGCTGCTCTTACCATCTAGTTTAAATTGCCAATCATGTCACTCGTCGGTCCCAGCATACAAAGCAACCAACTCACGTCCTATCCGCCGCGGAAAGTCTGTGACCGTGTAGTATCGCAGAGGAGAGCTCACAACATACCATCTAAACCAAATGCCAGATATTCAATAAACCCGTTAAGGACGCAGCGAATGACTGTACCTGAAGCTTTGTATTGCCTTGTTCGAGGACCCGCGCAAGGCCGCTATCACTCTCCTGCTCTGAAGTCAGTTTCCAGCAGCCCCAATGAGGGAGTGATGATTCTACTTCGTATTTGCTTCTCACGTTGGTAAGCTGATTTCTTATATCGAGGGAGCTGCTATTATATATTAGTATATTAATCCAAGGTTCGATTATCTGAGGTGAAATAAAATCTTGCAGAACGCCGAGAAGCTCGGGAGAGGCCTCGCGGGGGTTGTGGGACTCCCCCAAATGGCGGCACCACTGTCTCGCAGCGTATAGTGTGACTTTGTCCTCGGGAAAGATGTCCGTTTTTAGGTTTTTCTGTAGGACCTTGACACAAGCGACAGCGAGCGTTGCGTGCGTCGCAAGAGGGACAATAAAGAGATCTTTGGAGCGGCTCTCATCAATGAGAAAGTCGCGAAGCGACGTGTGATTGAGCTCGATGGGTGCGTTGTCGTCGGATGGGATGCGGATTATCGATTGAATGGCCAAAAGTGCATGCAGCACATCTTGGGCACTGAGCTCAAGGAGGCCAGCCAGCATTTCGACTGACGGTTGCTTGTAGAGAAGCATGAGGGTCGTAAGCACCCGACCAAAGCAAAGGACGTCGTCAACATCTCTGAGTGCATCCCTGAGCACTTGGTCGTACAGCGGATCAAGTCCGGCATGCATTTGCAAGACACTTTCCAACTTCCTATTCGGGGGAGCCCTCCCATCGGTAACAAAATTGACCAGAGTTGCGGCGAAGATAAATAACCCTGAAGACCTTTCCACCAGGGCCCAAAAGTCATTCAGTGAAGGCCACGGCAGAGCGATGCCATGAAAGAGGCGAGGGTTATTTTGAATGATGTCAGAGAATCGAGCCTCAAGGAACACTTTGATATCCGAACGCGCGTCAAAATGATCTAGCTGCAGCACGGTCGCGGCAAGTTGACTGGCCATGCTAGAGAAGCTTTGGCGAATGTGTTCTTCGCCCCGGCTGGTCAGGAGCCATCGCAGCCTAAGATGCCGGCCGGCATGACAGGCGTGGGCAAGGGCAGCGATGAATTCCCGCATCAAATTTCGGTCATTGCACTCGTCAAGGGCATCAATCACAATGAGAAGTGCCCGAGAAGGGGTATTCGTTTGGGCGAGGATCGTTAAAGGCGTGAATATGAGGTTTTGAAGCTGGTATGTGATCGATTGATGAAAAATGGTAGGATCGCGCTGCAGTACCATTGCGACGATGGGCTTTACTTTAGGAACGGAGACGGTGATCTGGAATGCGAGTGTGGTGATGAAATGATTGATGCTACTTCTTGCGCCTGCTCCACGTAGGAAGAAAAAGCTGGCGGCCAAGGTTCCATCATGTGCACATAACTCTGTGACCGTCTGCGAGACCGCGGATTTCCCGAACCCCGCAGGACCGCTCATCCAGCAAACCGGATTTCCTTCACGGTCATCTTTCCACTTCAAGATCGCCTCGATAGCTAGCCTCCTTGTGCCCCTAAAGCACCCAACTCTTGCGCTGCTGCGACCGTTGTAAGCAGCATCTGGCACGACGAAATCTGGGAAAAGATTGATAGGCTTGACAGCTAGTGTATTTAATGTGAGTCGTTCGTATGGACGCGATAGAGTGGCCGATGTACCGGTGTTGTAGTGTTCAATGTAATCGCCCATGATTATGTTGCCCGTGACTATGTTGCCCGTGAATATATCGCCCATGACTATGTCGCCCATGGCTATGTCGCCCATGACTATGTCGCCCATGGCTATGTCGCCCATGACTATGTCGCCCATGATTATATCGCCCCCAGCGTTATTGACAGTCGCGTGTCCCGATGTGCCGGTAGTGTGGAAGCCTCCCTGAGCAACCACGGTGTCAGATTTGCAAGGGTTTCAATCGATTGAGACTTACTGATGGGGCATTCTGCCAATTACAAGTTGGCCGTGGATCCATACTATCGAATGATGCGGCCGATGAGTGTGAAGTAGAAATCAGTTGGGTGATCGATAGTGCGGTAAACAAGCGCCCAAGGACAGCCAAGGACCCCCCACCAATGCTTACCAATGTTGCCGCATTTCCGGCCCATCATCATGACGAGGGAAGCGCCGACTGCGTCGACAGATACCCCGCCTGCCTATGACGAGACATCGCGGAAATTATTTGCATTCAATATTAAGAACCGACGTGAGAATGGTAAAACAAAAAATGTGTACCAAAAATACAACAGGGCAAGGAGAAAGAGACATAGAGTATTTGATCACGAACGGATGAGCGGTTTGACTATGAGTTTATGGGACACGGGAGAGATTCGGTACGCAGTGAAAGAAGACTGAATTACAGTTTAGCACATCAGGTATGCAAGGATATACCGCGAATAATTGAGGTAGCCAAAGGGATGAAGGCGTAAGCTGAGGATGATGTGTGAACAGACCTTGACATTACCCATCACGTTTAGCCTCATGGATCTTATCGACGTTGCATCCCCTCCTTCCGAAACAAACAACCTCTTCTGTCTTTACGGTAGATTGTCTCGTAGTCCGGCTGATTTTTCATTTGAATTGGACTTTGATGAAAATTCGTTTAGACAATCTCATCCTATGGCCTTCAAGTTGATGGGCATTGGGCGAGGATGACAGGCGGGAAAAATTGAATAGAGTGACCGAGAATTGAAAAGAAGAAGAGGGCTGAGTAAGGGGGACAGGGCAGGCTAACGCTGTGGTATTACTTTGTTCTCGATGGGTGGCATGTGTGAACGATAGAGAAAGGAGGGACCGTCGACGTGAGGGCAAGTGGACGTGTTGTGCAAGCGCGAGCACGTGAGACAGTCAATTATGGAATCGCATCTCGGGAAGACACGGGTGTCATCGGAACAAGCCGGGTTTACCGAAATCTGCCAAAACATCGAGTTTTCTGGGATATTGACACATGTGTCGACACATGCACACACCGGCACATGCCGCAGCCACCTCAACATTGACTCCGCCGTTGCCTGCCGGTGCCCCCGCCCCCTCGCAACTCCTTCCACATCTACAGATTGCTCCATGCTGTATGCCACCTGATGCGCTTTGATATCAGCTCCTGACTGCCGTCCCGACTGGTGTCGGCACCTGTGATTAGTGCCACTGGCGCTTTGCTACTGATCTTTGGGCTTTGCTTTGCTTGGCTGAAGCTAACCCTCAAAGCGTCATGTTAGATTATATAGCCTCTTAATTTGATGCCTTTTTTCTTCAATATTCTTGTGTGTTCCTAAACTGAGCATGCTTCCTCCATCTAACTGGCAACAACTTAACTTTCGTGACCCTCGCTATGATACTGATCCCTTCATCACTGGTATTCGGGCAAAGTGCCCTATTTGCGGTGGTGCAGTGTGCCTTCGTGTTCACCAAGGTTCAGGAGTGCACAATCGGAAGGATCGAGGGAAGATTTGCGAGCAGGTGAGACTCATCTGGCATCTTCATCGCTCAAACTTGACCAGTCATCATATTTTTAGTGCACAGATCCACGATGCCATTGGACGCATCCTCACGGCGAGGCCTACATTTTTCCTGATGCTGAGGCCCTGCTTGTGCGTCTTCAGGCTCGCAAAGCAGTGCCTTACTACATTTCCTACGATAACATCGTACCAGCGATTGTGCGAAATGGTCGATAATATCGTGCTGCAGCTCAATAGCTACGAGGACGATATTGACGTATCAGCTATGCCGCCAGAGCATGTCAGCCATTGGGCAATGAATTTTTCATAGGGATACGAGATAGCATTGTAGCTACGCGCGAGGGATACATCAGAGCTATAGAATACATGTATAACACTATAGCTGCAGGCGGTAGGGAGCATGAAGTGTGCGAGGGATACATTATAGCTATCGTCTGCGTCTGATATGCCGTAGCTGCAAACAATGAGAGCCGCGATAGCTATAACAGGGATCATCGGGATGGCTATTGAGGTGTCCACCATGGCTCTATGAGACATAAATATCGATATAGCTACGGGCGGAACGGACAATGGGCTACAGAGGTAGATCTCATTGTGGCTATCGGCTTGTAAAGGAAAAGGATCAAAGGGCGATTGAGTGGGTGTAGCCGCCACGACCCTTCGCGCGGTCAGTTGCCATAGACTTCGCTATAGCTATGAAAATCATTACAATCAGGCTATGATGTAAGTAATCATAGCTATGAACATCATCAGCATCGCCGCGCCTGCCGCGAGGTGTTCAGATGAGCTACAGGCGAGGAGGACAGGCTGGCCATTGTTGTGAGCATTGGTACAGCTGTCTATGGATAGCACATAGCTATGATGTACGCACGTCACGGGGTAGCTATTCCCTGATATTGGCCAGGGCCGAAGACTAAATTAACTTTGGGGCTATATACTCTCTATCATGGGAGCCATGCAGAAGGTTGACAAAGCTATGAAAAACATATCGTCACCGCTGCCGCAATCATGGTACATTTGCCGCACACAGGGGCTGTAATACAGCGGTATATGTACCGTGCAAGGCTGCTAGGCATCCAAATGGCGTAGCTATGATTTACTATGGCCGACGAGTGGCTACATCGATTGTTTCGGATAGCCAGGCACGGTTTTAGCGGGACAGCTACGCAGCCATAGAGCATAGCTATGAGATACGATGCAAACGGCATAGCCACGCCAATCAATCAGCAAGGGCCAGATATGGTGGTGGTGGTTTTATTCCGGTGAGGTCCCGTTGCGGAACGCCCGTATCCAACACTAAGTACATCCGTATACTACCTGTGGAACCTAGCCTCCTTTAACGATTAACCGTACCCCCACTACTACTGAGTGCACCGAAGAAAGTATAACATTGAGTGTTAGAGACCCGTGGTCAGTAGTAATGACCCAACGGGGACGGACCCGAGTCAGGATTGTGCCGTCCGATGAAAAAACCCCCTCGAGGGAAAAACCGGACGACGAGGAGAGTTCGATAGGGGTTGGCAGGTGGAGTTTAGATTGTATATTGGTCACGGACGACCAGAGTATGTAGCTACATTAAGTTTACAGCAGCGCATCCCACGGGCGACGCGGGTTGTGAGCCCGAGCATCTGCTGGCAGCCCCCTGTATGTCTCGACTGCGGGGATCAGCATCTCCGTCTTCTCAAAGATCTTCAACGTCTTATGCGCTAGCCAGCCTGTCTTGTCCAGCAGCTCTTTCGTCGTCAGCAGCGTGTGGAGGGCTTTGAGAGGCGCAAATCGACGTATTCGAGCAGCCTGTGGACCATCCTCCTCCGCGCACTCATTCCAGAACGTCTCCCGCAGGGTGACGAGTTCAGGCAACCCATCACATACAAACAGGGCATGTAGTGAGTCTTCCACCCCTGACTTGCACAGACGACATAGCCTCATCGCGTGAGGAACTGCAGGCCGATCGCGCTCAGAGTATCGCAGTCTGTTCTCGGCAAGAGGGTGTTCCGCAAGGAGGAGAGAGGTCAGCGCCGAGCGGTGGGCAGTGATCTGGATAGACAGGTAAGAGCGAAAAGCTATGGGATTGTGCACCAAGGCGGGAGTGCTTTCCGCGCGTCCGGCCAGCAGTCTCCCTTTAGAGGACCGCGCGATTGCTGCATCGACATGCATGGCCGCGGCCGCTTTGATTTGATCAACCATCGCGTTAATCGTTTCGTGCGAGATTGAGTCCACTTTTAGCGTCAGATTGTCAATGTCCAGTCTATTGATTACACTGAACAGATCTCGCAGCCAGCACCGTGAGCCTCTCTTGTATAGCTGAAGACATTCACGCCATGCACATGCCACCAGATGCGTGGGCGGCAAGTCAATCAAATACGCCAAGTAGCGCACAGCAAGAATGATGCGCCGATACGCTATAGGCAGGAGCCCAATTTCGGAGAAGAGCAGTGCCCTCATGCAGCGCAGGTTAAGCCCAAGAAGCCGCTGGAGAAACATGTGTTGCACTTGTTGCAGAGGCGCCAGCAGAGCGAGGGTTGTGTCAGGCGAGATCTCTGCACCGGAAGTGAGATGCGGGTCGATCCGCGACGTGTAGAGATACTTTCCGGCAAGCAGGGGGAGTGCGCCTGTGAATGCGTCCACCTGGAAGGTCACGCACGCCATCTGGTGCGCTTTTTTCGCTTTGCGTTCATACTGCTTCTCAAACATCCTAGCTCCCGCTTGCGTTGTAGATAGGAATGTCATTCCTACGTATGTGTATTCCTCACAGTAGTCAATAGGTGAGCCGTGTAGGGTGAGCAGCGGGCGTGTCGCAGAGATTGCTGACGGGTGTCCCTGAAGCATGATATTTGTCTTTGCCAGGTTGATCAGGATGAAGTTCTGCGCACAGAACGTCCACAGGTAGTCCAGCTTCCTCTGTAGTCCCTCTACTGATGTGGAGAACAGCGCCATGTCATCTGCCTGCTCCAGATGTCCCACACACCGCTCTCCTAGAAGGACATCGTCGGCATCACTCGGTGGATCAAAGTCGGCCAGAAAGGCGTTCCACAAATCAGGGGATATGGAGTCACCGGCAAGAATGCCAATAAGGGAGGAGAACTCATCGGACAGAGCGTCCTCGAGGATGACCCTGTATTTCAGATCTGCGTACAGTGCGCGCAACCAGTCAAACAGTGGGCCCCCGACACCCTGTCTATGAAGTTTGAGCCATAGGGATGCCCTGTCGGTCCACGGGAATGCGTTGGAGAAGTCAACAAAGCACACAAACAGAGGCATTTTGCTCGCCTTAGCCTTCTCAATTGCGCACCGCAGTATAAATGAGTTATTGTTTGTTCTGTTGCCGGCTCGAAAACCGTTCTGACTGTCAGGCAGAATTTTATTCTCGGCCATCCAGTCTCTGAATCGCAGCGCGATAATCAACGTCAATGCCTTCAGAAGACAGCTCTCAAGTCCGATAATCCTGTAGCTCCCAGGGTTCGAGGGCGACTTGCCACGCTTCAGTATCGCCGCAAGCAGAGCGGTGAGCCACCCGTTCGGCGCGCCCTTCGAGTCGATGCAGGCTTGGAAGAGTTCTCGCAGCGCCTCGTTGGGGATGGGCAGTATATCATGGTACGAAACCTGATCCGCGCCCTTCGAAGACCCCTTAGGGTGTTTTGATATGATATCCTTCATTCTCTCGATGTCCAGTACCGAGAGCGGCCGCGAGAAGAACCCCTTCAGTGTTCGATCCAACGTGGCTTCAGGGATCATCGAGGCAAGACTGGCGGCCACCTTGTGGTGAAAGGCATCAAAAGAGACTGGCATGGTCAATGGTGGGTTCATCCTTTGTTCGAACATCTCACATAGTTGTGACGGAGATACGGCTGCGGACCGTTTTTTGGTCCCCAGCCACTTGTTGATATGAGTCCAGAATTGTCCATTGTTCGCGCACTCTACCAGGCGTGCTTGATTATGGTCCTGCAGGGTGTGTACCCGGGTGCGTTTCCTGTGCGCCTCCACACGTGCGGGCCTCTCCCCAGCACCGTCACTGATGCTTACACGTACAGGTGGCTCGTCAAGCTCAGGGAGTGATGTGATCACCTTAACGTTCTGCGCCAACGGCGTAGCATCCTCCCTTTGCGTAATACGTCGGTAGGGAGGGCAGCGGTAGACTCCCATGGGTAAGTCTTTCTCAGCTCCGTCTTTTGCAAGTGTAACTGATGCCTTGTGCCGAGCATTCTCACTGTCCGACGCGACCCATACCAGTTCAGCACACGCTCCCCTATTCTTGATTGCATTGGCGAGATCCCTGAGTATGTCTCCATTGGTGCATGTCCATCCGACCCTCGCTCTGATGGGAGCCCAGTAGCACACAGATCTGATCACGTAGCGTGAGCGCGTGTGAACCTTTAGGGGAGTGTTTGGTGAGGCAGATGTGACGGCATGCAGCGCCGCATATAGAGCCGCCCTGCTCCCCGTCTGTGCTCCAGGTGTTCGCAATGCTGCGTTTCTGCGGTCGTTAGGCCCCCAGTATATTCCAGCCCCGCTTTGGTGGTGTGACGCCTCGCCTCCAGTGCAGCAACCGTGCGTGTAGATGTCAATAGGAAGGCCAGACGCATAGAGCACAGGCCCATAGATGTCCCGTAGGTCATCTTCGTGTGTCCGTTCCTGGGCGTCCATTAGCATTTGCTGAACATGTGTATCCAGTTCATTTGAGGGCCACGAGAGCTTTGCCCTTTCCTGGCCACGCAGCAGCGGCGTCGGCGTGTCAAGACCCGCCTCATCTCGAGTGTACTCCAGAATCATGGTAAGTGCGCAGTGGTCTGACCATTTTGTTCCCTCATCTAGTACCTGTATCGAGGTGTGTCGAATCTCCGGCGTTGCCGACATCATGATGTAATCAATGACTGACGAGCCCCCTGGTTGGTACGAGGTGTACCGCCCCGGTACGTCTTCCTCTCGTCTCGTACCATTCAGAGCGTATAGGTCACAGCGTCCACAGAGTCGCATGAGATCTCTTCCTCTGCTGTCTGTTTTGTTGTCCGCTGAGAGGCGTGGTAAGCTCAGCATACAGCTGCTTTGCATGTGACCAATACGTGCATTCAGGTCACCAGCCAGTATAATGCGCAGGCCTCCCGCCATCTCGTAGCATAACACGACAATGTCCAGCACTGTCTGCCATGGTTCAGTATCAGCCCAGTTTCTCCACGGCGAGGAGGCAGGCGGAGCATAGGCACATATAATGCGCAGCTCCTTGGTGTCCATGACTAGAACATCAGGTGCGCCGCATGTGAGATCATCCCTTCGTGCCAGAGCCAGCTCAGTACGCGCAATGATAGCAACACCTCCTCCCGCGCGAGCCATATCTTGCCTGCGAGGGCGAGACTTGGCAAATATATAGTATCCCAGAGGGATATCTAGAGAGTCCTCAAAGCCATCATCAAGATGTGTCTCTTGTAGTAAGCATATGTCATGTGAAGAGAAAGTCACAGAAGTCGGGGTCGGTGAGCAGAAGTGGGAGGTTCCCATGTATATTCCAAGATAATAATTTGATCTGCCGGCGCGCAGCAGCACGTCCAGGCATTGTAGGCGGCGTATTCACACTGCACAACATTTTGGCCGTCAGAGAAGATAGAATTGAATGAATATTGTGAGCGGCGAAAGGAAGCAAGGGGGTGATGAGCGAAGTGGGGTAAGGAGTGTTTTCAGTTGGTGTAAAATGAGTACTTTGAATGCGAGCATTGGGAGGGTGAATAGGGAGAGAAGCAGGGTAAAGAATGACATCAGTTGGTGTAAAAGAATCAATGGACACGTCTAGCGTAGTCGGGAGGGGGTAGAATAAAATAGAGGTGTTCTTGGTTATATAGCGTTCTGCATCACCAACCCTTAGGCGTTTCCTGAGCCAAACAGCGCCCACTCGTCCTCCTCTTCCTCCGTGAGGGCTCTAATGTCAACTCCCTTCTTCGTCAGCATCTCCGGACGCGTGGCCGCAAATGCATCGATCAGGGTCCTGGCACTCCGAGACCCGTAGAACTCCACGCGATAGAGGCCAGCTCCGCGTTCAGCCACCGCATACACATCGCCCAGGAGGTGATGCAGGGAGTGGTCCATACGGCGCATAACGAGCTGGAACATCTCATGCGGCCCTTGCGCGGTGTGTAGGGGGCCGACAATTAGGGCACTCGCTGGTGAGGGGGGAGCGGCAGTGGAGGTGGAAGCGTGATTGGTGGTGGCAGCGCTGAGATGAGTCCTTTCACGTCCACTCACGTCGTATGATCCATCTACGCGCGCTCGTTTGGCCATGGGCTGGAACGCAGGGGGTTCCGATCCCAGGCGTTTGTTGGCAAAGTAGCCGCCTCGGCCGCCTCGGCCTCTTCCTCCCCCGCGGGCACCAGCGTCTCTCGGGAATCGAGGGTTGTCATAGTATGCGTTTTGAGTCTGTATAGGGGCTGCCGGTAGAGAGGGAGGGGGTGCTGGGAGAGACTGGGGGGGCGTAGGTAGCGTACGGGGCACTGGTTGAGCAGGGGGGAGGATGATAGGTGCTGTAGTTGGGGCGGATACCGGCGTGGGAGGTACAGGAGTAATCACAATATCGGGCTGTCCAGCCTTCGACGACACCAGTACCATCTCCCGGATCTGGGCGATCTGTCCAGCCATGCTATCGTATATCTTGCGCGCCTCTGTCGCCTGTGCGTCCAGTCCCGCCTCCATCTTCTTCTCCAGCGCCCTGGTGTGATCACCAATGACGGTCCCAAGTCATGCATGGCCGCCTGGAATGTGTCCCCTATGTTCTCGAAGCGCCGCTCTTGTTCCTCGAGCAGCTCCCTCGTGGCATCATTGACCTCGCGCCACTTCAGCTCAATCTCTTCTAAGGTGCTTCCCATAATGTGCATGTTCTTGATCAGGGCCTCCATATCTTCACGCGACCCGACAACCTTATCGGGCATCCGAATCGCTGGTATGCGACCGGGGCCCACAACCGAGCCTGTAGGAAGGGTCGGCGTTATGCCCGCGCTCGACAGCATTGATGTATCAGTTGTGCTGGTACGCTGGGGCTTTTTCGGGGATGTCTTGTTGTTCACTGCCTTCCCTTTCCCTTTCCCGCGCTTTGACGGACTCTCTATGATCTCGGTTGGGGCCGCCACTAGAGGATGGGACGTCATCTGGGTAGGTGTCGTCAGGAGAGATGTGGCGACAGATGGGAGGTCCGCGGCCCCAGACCTTAGGGAACGCCTCATGCCTGTCAGCAGGTCTTCGACTGCGGCTTCGGAAGACTCTTGGGCGCGTCCGATGCCGTTAGTGACACTTTCGACAGGGATGTCCCCGGCGCCGGTGGCGTTAGCATTTTGATTGGCATCCGCGGCAACAGCCACTGCGCCGCTGTCGATGTTGTTGTCGGTCATGTTGGTTGTTTGTGTTTGTTCAGACGCGGAGAGCGGATACACGTAGGATAGAAAGTGGGAGGAGAGACCCAGTTGTACGGCTCTGCCTTCCCTTTTTTTCTTTTCCGCGGGGACTTCCGCAACTGTATAGGTTCGCACGCTTGGCTGTGGCCACCAGACGTCTTTTTATGGATCTATTTTCAAAAGGATCCGGTGTAGACAGCGCCCCGAGATGATGGGGATATGTGGATAGTAGATTCACGCGTATGCACAATCAAGCCTCTTAGAGGATGGTAGAGGTATATGAATACGAGGATGCAGTATCGGTGTACTTGAGCACTGAGAAATGAGAGATATAGATTCTCGGAGTAGATATAGTCGACAATCTGTAGTGTGTAGGTCGAGACACAAAGTCTATGCGCTACAGGACTTGACGCCGCTATTTGCTGCGTCAATGTGATGAGCTAAAGTGCGGTGTGTCGATCGGCGCCGTGCGTCAATGTGGTGGTGAGGGGGGAGGGGAAAGTGCTCGTTGACGCAACACGGACACACGCCGCAAGACGATAGAGTCTCGAGAGTGATGGAGGGGGAGGTCGTGGGGTATAGGTGTGTAGTAGGGTGATTGGGAACTTGTGTGTGCCTGGGACACGCCTCGTATAGAGGTGAGAGCGATGAAGGGGATATGGGGTTTGGGGTGGGGGAGGGCAACCTCGATCTCAACGATTACAGACCCGATTTCTCTGAAACTGGTTGGAGGGTGAATAGAATCTTTATTACTGGACTCGTGTAGCAGCAGGAGGAAATTGCTCGAGTCGATGGGGAATTGTGTTTTTTCGTGGTGGTGGAAGGTGCGGGGTGAGTAGTTGTACGCCACGACGGGCTATGAGCATATTGTGTTTGAAACCTAACGGACAGATCAATGTAGCCCTTGTAAGCGAACACCTTGACATAGCTGCGAGGCAAGGTCTCCGATAGCCATCCCCCGACTTCGCGGCTGGCTATGCTCGTACGGTTGTGTAGAGCTATCGCCAGATCCGTTGTAGCTTTTAGGGACAGCAGCTGCGTCATAGATATAGGACATTGATCTCAATGGAATAGCTGCCTGCCAACCTAAAGTACCATATGGCATGGGATATGAAAATATGTAGCATACCTACACTGGATGCCTTCTGGTATTTTGACATAGGATGGGCAGGCTTGTTTAGAATTATTTGGGGAGTAATTGTTAGTAAATTTGCTTGACAGGAGTGGCTGAAATATATTTGAGGTGTTCCATACTGTTCTGTCAAAACAAGGTGCAAAGGTGTCAAAACCTGGTGCATTGCAAAACCTTCGATGTGGCCATACCGAATGCTCGCACTGCCCTCAGTGATAGCTACAGGGTAGCTAACACGCGAGCTCCCATCATCTCAGATGAATGCAAGTGGTGAAGTCAGTGTAGCTGTTGTGCAAAGAGCATCCTTCATCATGTCTAACTGGCATCTGTGATCAATATACGTTAGTTTGATTCAAAGTTGTGCAACAGTTTATATACACATGATAATAGTACACTAATTAGCTATGAATAAGCGGGGCCGCTGATGAATCGGCTGACTGAGCCAGATAAGAGTCACAAGACTTGGAACATGAACTTGACAAGGTAACAGTGAATATCAACCCGTGTGGCTGTACTGGTTTATAGATGCCGTGCTCTCGCAATGAGAGCACGGTAGTTTTAAAGGTTCTAGCCGTCCTGGACGGCTGGTACGGTGGCTTTATACATGGCACAGGTTCTAGCCGTCCTGGACGGCTTGTACGGTGGCTTTATACATGGCACAGGCAGGGTCGTGACAGAATTGGCCCAGATGATTTTTCGAGGGAGCCAGCTGACGGCCGCCGCAATGCGTAGCGGTCTCAATGTAGCTATGGCAACTGTGCCGGCTAGGCCAGGCGCCATCAACGGCCTCCTCTGCGCGCCCATCTCGACACAGTCGCCATAGCTGCAACGCAAATTACACATGGCCGACACGGGGCCCTTGGCGGGGCCAGTCCGAAATGTTCAACTTGGCATCCCATGTCGTCTTCGCCTACACCTTAGACAATACTGCGCCACAGCCAGGCCACTGGTTACACATTAATCCTTTCCGCCCTCTCTGTTATGAAAAGGGCAATTGTTATCATATGAAGGTTACACATCACACAGTATCCCAGTTTGGTTCAAGCACCTTTCCCGCAAAGCTCTTTTCAGCATCT
>JACXVL010000829.1:0-16610 GCA_014898675.1 Athelia sp. TMB | reverse complement strand
TTGATCATCATTTCTACCAAATTGCGCTCGCTTGTCAGCGCGATAACGTAGCCCCGACAGGGCCGTCGGACTTTTACTGTGCATCCCCGATCGAGACCGAGACTTTGCTGACGCACTCCTCCAGCTGAACACATTCTTTTTGCGTCAGAGCAAGCACATAACCTCGTCATTCGATGCCTGCTCTTGAGCTCACTGAAATCGCTCCTCGCCCATGAGGCGTCCAAGGGGAGAAACTAAACTCCCCGCTAGAACAGACACCATCGGTTCAGCCGACGGTGCCGCGAATTTCCGCTATACTTCTCCTTCTGTCAGCACTCGCGCGGCTGACAATTGTCCAGTCACTCGGCCGGCAAGTGGATGGGCTCGGACCCGCGGGGGCGACAGGATCGGAGAGCCCCGCTCCTCGAGCCGGGCAATCAGTGGATCTGATAACGGACCTCAATGACTTGACCAACACCACACAGGTCATCATCGCATTGCTACGGATGCATACATTCAGGGTACTATGGACGCACACAAGCCAGTCGCAGCTATGCATACAGCAGCAGCGCAGTCGAGCGCAGTCGAGGACACATCGCAATGGCTGCGTATTTGCTGCGTAATACAATGTTATCTGCCACCCAGCGCGACCGTCTACTTTGCACTTCCTCTCATGGCTGACGTCGCTCGGCCGCGATCGCGTAGATGCGCATCTAATCGGCCGTGCCTCTTTCTGATTCCCTGCTTGCTCCTGACTGTTACCTACTGTTACCAAGCAGCCCCTGATGCTGACAGGCTGTCTGCGCGCTCATTTGTAACAGGTTGGCACAATGGCACTGAAACGCCTCCCAAGGAGAACCACCCTGATCGACGTGCGTCTATACCCGCATATAATCCTGTCTATCTCGTGGAGATATCATAGATTCCCAGATTATCGCGTCTTCTTAAAGGCCCTGACAGCTTCGGCATTGGAAGCATCGACATACTTCCCAAGGAGAAAGGGCTTGATCTAGGACCCTGTCGCGCGTAGATATCTATTACTGGGTGGGATTTACTAGGCTTTACCCTACTTTACATTTGCCGAAGTGCATGGTACAGACTGATGCAGATCATACATACTTGCAATCGAATTGCTGTTTCCAGATGGACTGAGCGAGCCCCATCAGTCCTTTGCCGACGAGAGAGACCGGAGGCGGATTGAAAGCTTACAGATATGGCGCCTGAGTGGATGAATTTAGTATAAGTCGCGATCATGCTTAGCGAGCGTGAATTCAGCTCTGAAACTGTATAATGCAAGTACGAGGTACCCTAATCACACAGCATCGGCTGCCATGAATGTGCCTACTAAGGAAAGCAAGCTCAGTCTCGAGTCGCGTAGGTGATGCCATAGATGATCTCAAAAAACCTGCCTTTTGATGCTGAGGTCGCTAGCCTTAGCACCGAGGAGGAACAACTGCACAGATTAAAGGCAGGGGCATCTTTGTTCACGATCATCTGGCATTGGGGCGGACACCGAAGCAAAAGCGTGTTTGTCGTGACTAACAGACTCAAAATCCAACGATGGGTGATTGGCAGGATCCGCGGGAGAGTGAGCATAACACTGGCTTTGGATGCATAGTGGATTTACAAGCGAGTGCATGGCATACTGATAGTCTTCTCGGGCCCCAATCCTCCCCACAGCGCGCCGCTTTTAATGCGCCGTCCTCCTGCTCTCCTGGATGACGGTGCCGAGCTCCTCCAGCTTGCGCTTCGAGCGCAGCAGTGTCCCGAGCCGCTTCTTCGTCAGCTTCCTCGCCTTCTTGTCCTGCCAGCGCGCGATCTACCGTCAGCGATCGCAGCGGTGCACAGAGAGGGGACGCACCTTGGAGTTGCGGAGCAGCTCCATCACCCGCCGCTCGTACGGGGAGAACCCAGCGACTTCACGAATGATCGACCGCACGAACTTGGTCTTAGTGGATTGGATACCCTTGCGCTGGCTCGGGCGCACGGCTTTGGGGATGGGCGTCGTGGGGTGACCGTGGTTGGGGCCGGGGCGGAGGTCTTTCATTCGCGAGGCAAGTCAATCGGCGTTGGTTCTTCACGCATAGGGACGGTACTCACTGGTGCGGGCCATTTTTATCGAAGTCTTGAGGGGTTCGTTGGTCTCGGCGATCGCTGTACGATGGTGTCCGCACGCTATGCAAACTGTGCAGTTGACAAATTGTTTCTCACGGTTACAGATAACGTGCGTATTGCATCCGCGCCACTGTGAATATCCGCTGCAGTGCAGACTCAACCAGGGTTCAGCCGATGATTTACCAACGAGTTGAATGTCGAGAAAGCGTGTCTACAAATGACCATAAAATAATAAGGGTGTGTATCGAATTCAGACCTGGGCAGTAGGTGCCCAATTTGTCCACTGTCGTACTGCGCGCACTTTGCCGCTCGCGCACGATGCGGCGGGAATGGACAGCTTCGGGAGAGGATCCCGGGGTGTAGGTGGCGCGCTCGATGCGGGCGACGTCCGTACGGAGCTCGAGGAGGGCGGATGGAGTGGCGTCGCTGGCCGCAGTGACGCTGCGAGAGTCGCAGCGTGCCGCTTGCCTGCTTGATGTTGTTGCGCTGGGGCATCGTCTTCCTCCTCCTCCTCCTCTTCGTCATCATCATCTTCGTCCACTGCATCCTAGTCCTCGGTGTCAGCCTTTTAATTGAAAATCACGTGAGAGGGTAGCACAAACAGGGTCAAACTCCTCCATCCGCCGGTCCTCGCTCTCCCCCTCGCCCTCCTCGTCGTCGTAGTCATCCTCTTCGTCCAACCATCTTCCCCTCCAGTCCACCATCTCCATCTCCTCAGGGCTCTCCGGCCGCAGCCGTAACCACTGCATCCGCGGGCCGCACTTGGCCTTCTCGCTGACCTTGAACCCGTATATTCTCGGCACATAGACGTGGCCCTCGGCACGCTTTTGTCCACCATGCGGATTGGGGTTCACGAACGGCGATTGGCGGGGCGGGTTCGCGGATGCGCCTCTCGGAGACCGCCCGGGAGAAAGAGGTGAGGAGGAGGGCTTCCAGAATGGCGCAGGGGCCAATTCTCGGTAGCTTTGGAAGAAGAGATGGGCAAAGGTCGTGCCAAAGAAGGCTCCTGAACATCAATGAGCCCAATGTACAGCATATACAATGAATGACGTGTTACCGTCGACGCCTTGAAAGCGGCTGCTGGGTGGGACGTATATATCGTTGCAATTGGGGCAGAATAGCTTCACCGTGTCCAAGCCTGGCAAGTCAGACCTGCCGCATGGCACGACGTTGCAGCCCAGACAATAGACCCGCGGACACACACCAAAAACCCCATTTTCGTATTTGTCAACCTTGAAACGTATGCCAGCCAGGGTCAAAATGATATCTGGGAACGTGCAGGAGGTTGATTTACCATAGCTTGTAACCCTGCGCGTGTCAAGATGTATCGCTGATGCACAAGCCCGTAGAGAAGCTCGGCAGATGCCTCGACGATCGACACGTCTGGTATTTTGGAGGAGTCTTCGTCTGAGCGGGATGAGTTAGATCAGAGCGCGATACCCAAGATCAACGCGCAGCAGGACGCACCCGGTTCAACATCTAGCACCATCTCCATCGCCTCCTTCCAGAAGGGCACCATCGCGTTGAGCCCAGTTAGGTTGAAGTCATCCTCGATGAAATCTTCGGCAACTTCACAGAAATATTCGTGGCCAGGCAGGGAGCAGAACCAACTGATCCAGGTCAACGTTGATGTGGGTGTCGATGAAGCTATCCACAAACAGAATAGGATCAGATCAGATATGTTTCATTCTCGGACACGCGCAAGACAGGGTTATGTGGCCGTTGGACAGGGATTTGAGGTCTTGCATAGAGTAATAGATACGCACTGTAGCCTTCTTGCTCTTCAGCCTCTTCCATTACCTCATCACCCTCTCCGGTCCCACTGATGGCCTCATCCTCCTCCAGTTCAGCTTGGCTCGTATCCAGTGTTGTCGATTGTGGCGGTCGAGACATGGCGTGCAGGACGGCGCGTTGTGCTTGCCAGAGCCTCAAGGTCGCGATTTGAACTCCGAAAGCTGTGCTCTATTTGGAAAGCAGGTTCATTTCAATGAACAGTGACAGGCAGTAGCCACGCACGCAATCCTTACATTGTTTTGTCTATCTATTGCAATTGTAATATCACACTACGCAAATCTACAAGTGGGCTGTTCTCTGACATTTCCCACCCAAATTGAAGGTCCGAGAATGACCAATAGCAGAAGCTGCCCAGTTATCCAGCTCAATGCAGCGTAGAACCACGCCTTCTGCTTCTTCAAAGCTCCCACTTCAGCTGCAAAAGTACTGACCGTGGTCAAGCACCCGCAATAGCCGTCTAACAAGCCTTGTAATAATGCACATGCGTTCGCCGATTTGGGAGCCGCAGTATTCTGCAGCACATGGAACGTCCCTAACAGCGCAGTGCCCAAGGCGTTGGCGGTGAATGTTCCCAGAGGCATGGCTTTAATGAGCGGGTTAACTTTGATGGATAAGATGTATCTGGTAAGGGTCCCAGGGAACGAGAAAAGCAGCGCAGCCGTTGCTTGGTGGCGATACTCGGCGGGTAATCGAAAGTATGCCGGAAATGTTGCAGCGTAGATCAATACAGATATCGCAGTGACTGTATAGCGAGCGATAGGGCCGGGAGGTGACAAGGCAGGTAACCGGGGAGATAGGTTGGTCGAGATATACACGCCAAACTGCACTGATGCTATTGATACGATGAGGGTGAATATTGTTTTGGTGATTCCATCGACGACCTGAGTGGGGCGATCCATTAGGGAAAGGGTTATACATGCAAACGAGTGTGCGTACGTCTCGAAGTCCTGCCCTATCGTATCGGCCTTCGTTGATCCACGACTCGAAGATGTCGTATTGCCATCCAGAGAATGTCGTAAGAGAACCGCAGAACCCTAGCATACATGAGACAAGAGCAAGTGGCCGAGCTTTGAACACGACCCACCTGTGGTCATAGCAGTATACAGGGGACCGTAACTGCAACAACATCAATGCCTATGCGATAGTTTTAGAACGGGCAACATACTATCTTCCGAAGGGCTCCTTGATGCCTAATCCAATTCCCATGATGAAACAACCCGTTGCCTGCACGTACGCAAGAGGAAAGATACTTTGGCCATCGTACGTCACTAGGGCCTGCAAACCAAGCCTAGCAAGAACGCCGAAGACGGAGGCGGGCATGAGAAGCGCAAGTACCGGCAAGGAGAAAGGGTGATAGATCTTGGCTGCGGGCAGCTTGCTCTCGCTTGGAGGACGATCGATGGATGCAAGAGATTCTGCATCGACTGACTCGTGGCGGGCCAGGGCAGAGCCTACATCGCTCAGATGTCGTTGAATTGATGTACTATTACCTGACGACGTGGGGCTTTGCTTCTCGGCTTCATCAGCGGTTCGGGGCAGAGTGGACATCTCCACGGATGGACGTTGCTGCTGAAGGACACAGTCAAAGGGCCAGGAACAAATGTGTCAAGCGCGGCGGCCTCCGCGAACCCGGGTCGCGTGCAGGTGCAGTGGGGCTTCCGTCACTTCACCACCCACCCTCGTTATCCATATTCACAATATAACATGCACCGACTGGTAGCCAGCTATATCGGATCGTTTCTTTGACCAATAAGGGGGATCAGCATCAGGGCCATCACACAACTCCGATTGCTGTCGGAGAGCATTTAGTTTGGGCGCTACGCAGCATCCTTTCTCTTCAGGCCACTTGTTATGCTCTTTGAGACTCTCTCAGCTTTATTAGCATCTACTGCATTATTCACTATCTGGTCGATGTTTGGCAGTAAGAAGTGGAACCCTAAGGGACAAGTTGCGTGGTTGACTTGTTTTCAATATATGCTTTGCTTTCTTAACTTGCCTTACAGCATTGTTATGTTACGGGTGGCTCAGCAGGTCTCGGCCTGGCGCTGGCTCTCCAGCTCGTCAAAAAGGGGGCTGATGTTTCTATCGTGGCTCGTAACGAGGGCCGTCTGAAGAAAGCGCTAGAAGAAATGGAGGTGTGCATTTGTTTGTGTAATATTCATTCCATGACTGAGGCACTCAAATTTGTGCAGGCCGTCCGTCAAACGCCCAATCAGATTCTCAAATCTTACGCTTTTTCAATGAGTGATCTTGCATCGTCCAAAGCTGCTTTAGACGCAGCATGCGTACCCCATGGTGGGAAAAGCCCGGATGCTATGTTCCTCTGTGCAGGTGGTTCAAAGCCGAGTTTCTGGGTTGAAGAGACAGAGAGCTCTATGCGGGATGGCATGGATATGGGCTACTACTGCCAGGCCTTTTCTGCCCTCGTAGGCTTACTCATCTCATCAATTTGGACACCAGGCTTATGGTTGGCTCAAGGCTGGTTCTCAGCGCATGGTCGCTGACCGTACTCGTGGCAAGATCATTTTCGTGTCGTCTTTGCTAGGTTACATGTCTATTGTCGGCTATTCATCGTACTCTCCAGCCAAACACGCGCTCAGAGGTTCGTGTGTAAAGTGATGAAATATTGGCTATTCGCTTATGTTAATCCAGGTCTGGCCGAAACACTCCGCTCTGAGCTTATCCTATACGACATTGGCGTTCACATTTTCTTCCCTGCAACTATCTACAGCCCTGGGTATGCTGAAGAGAACAAGACCAAGCCCAAGATCACACTCAAGATTGAAGAGGGTGACGAGGGGTTGAAGCCCGAACAATCGGCGGTATCTTTGCTGTCAGGTTTGTGCATACCTTGCTATTACCCTAACGGACTTATTCAGAATGATTTCTAGGCGTGGAAAATGGTAATTTCCATATTGTTAGTGACTTTCAGTGCGACCTATTCCGGGCTGGCACTCGCGGCGCCTCTCCTATGAACAATGTCTTCCTTGACGGGTTATATGCAATTATCGCATGGGTACGTTCGTTTCATCTAATGATCGCGGCGAAACTGAAATATTTGTACAAAAGTTTGGTATCGCGATATGGAGAATGACAGTGGATAGCAAGATTGTCGGACATAGGGCAGAACACGAGGAATATTTGAAGCGCAAGGGATTCTTCAACGTTCCTAAGTGAAATATCAGGCTGTAGAGTACCTACATTATTTAAGATGTTCTTGTCTTTGTATTGCCATGTCACTCAAGAAGAAATCAAACGCAGAGTCAGACATATCTTGGAAATAAACAAGTGGTAGACTGGGGGCCCACGAAGTAGCAGTTGAACAAAGGGAAAATATGTGGTAAATTCAGGGAACACGCGCTACAAGATTTCAATCATATTCAGCGTGGTTCTGCGCTACCCGTGGATGGGGTGGTACAGCAGCAAGGAGATAAGGCATGCGAGTTGGAGCAAAGACGTAAAGATGCCGGTCAACGTGCCAGGGCACAAGCACTCTGTCGGACTTCATCCCATTTACACTCACTGTCTTTCTGCGTCGCATCTTTCCCTTGCTTTTCTGATACAGGAAAATGAGCTTCTGAGAGCAGGGCTCTCTACTGCAGTCTCTCTCTAACTCTATCACCAACCTTTCCTTTCTCGGGCAACCAACGCGTATATCCCGTCCTCCGTCCGGCAACCGATAATTGATCGATACACTTGTGTCGTCTTATAGACACTACCATCAGATGGTCGAGTCCAATGACGAGCAGAAGCGGCCAACGGGACGTGAAATCTTCGAAGCCACCATTACTGGTGCTCAACCGCGACCGTTCATACCGAGACTGAGATCGGATCCTCCCGCCTACGAGGAGTATCACCCACTACCAAAGAGTCTTGCAGAATTTCGAGAACGCGAAGGGAGAGCTGAGCGAAAGAAGCTACTTTACCAACTATGGCAGCAGCTACCGCGCCCCGAACACTATGTGCCTCATGCGGAGAAAGCCTCGCTTGCGGAACGAACAAAGTTGACCCCCATGAAGGCCGAGAAGCTGAAGCTCTTGTATGAAGAGGAACTATTGGGCTCATGTGGGGGGCATGTGGAAGGCAACTCTGGGAGTCCTGTCAATTGGAAGGAGTTCAAAGAGTATGCAGAAGCTAAAGAGGCTGGTGCGCGTACTTCGATTTCTTGTTCTGTCTTATACTTATTGAACGTAGAGTTGTGGGACATCTTCCACAACGAATTGGATATGGATGGAAATGGTCATTTAGATTCCGAAGAGCTTGCTGTCGCTCTGAGTAGGGCGGGTGAGTTGATTGCAAACAATAGCTGTATGCATTGTTTAACACATTGTTAGGGATCACGCTCTCGCCAGCAACCTTGGTCGACTTTATGACGCATTTGACTTCCAGTCAACATTCACACTCTATCTCCTTTGAGGTGGGTTGATTGGGTTGAAATACGAGTTCTTGCTAAGACTTGCTGTTAGGAATTTCGCAGCTTCTTACTTCTACTCCCTCGAAAGATATCCACCGCCGAGATATATCGCTATTATGAGGTACACAAATTTTTAGGAGATGATGGCAGAGGTGCCGGGAGAGTCACAATGGAAGGTCAGTTACATGCCAAATACTTTCATTCTCGATCTCACAACTTCTCACTATCAGGGGACGTTACTCTCAGCGCTGAGGACCGCCCTTATTCTTTTCCTTCACGTAAACAGCCAGCAAATGGGGTCACCCAAATTCCTGTCGATCATTCCGCCTCCGACGACCGTGAACTTGAGGACGATGGGTACTATGATGATCACGACCATGAGTCAGAGCACCACAGCATACTAGATGGACACCCTGCTATCAAGTTTCTTCTAGCGGGTGGTGTTGCAGGGGCAGGTGAGTGCCAAATATCTGCTTCACGACCATTGCTCACCATCTGCCCAGTTTCACGGACATTCACTGCTCCATTCGATCGCCTTAAGATTTTCTTGATGACCCGACCACCAGATCTTGGTGGTACGCCATTGGCACCTAGGCCAGGTTTACAGGGAGCTAAAGCGATAGCAAATGCTGTTAGCCGTATATATATGGAAGGAGGGATATTAGCTTTTTGGACGGGTAATGGTCTCTCGGTGGCTAAAATATTCCCGGAGTCTGCCATCAAGTTCATGACATATGAATCTACGGTAAATCGCCACTATACCATTATTCATGAGGCGGTACTGACACTTCTATAGAAACGAGCCTTCGCTAAGTATGTAGATCATGTTGAAGATTCAAGAGACATCAGCGGCACAAGTCGGTTTCTGTCGGGTGGCATGGGTGGAATCGTCAGTCAACTCAGTGAGTTCCATTGATTGGTCTCCAACTACGTATTCTATATTTATCAACTGAATAGGTATATACCCTATGGAGACACTGAAAGTCAGTACTATTTGACCAGGAAGGTTCACAACAGTAATAACATTATCTTTTCAGACACAAATGATGAGCTCGACGGGTTCTCAGAAACGCACGTTAATTTCCGCTGCCCAGCGCGTGTGGCAGCTTGGTGGTGTGCGATATTTCTATAGAGGGCTAACGGTGAGGCTCTCTACGTTCAGTCGGTTTGTTTGCTTCCCAACTCAATGTCCTCTATAGATAGGACTTGTCGGCGTGTTCCCGTACGTCCTCGTGGCGATTGGGATTACATATTCTAACCCTAACGATGCAGTTATTCCGCCATTGACATGAGCACATTCGAAGCCCTCAAATTGGCATATCTCCGTTCCACTGGAAAGGAAGAGCCAGGGGTGTTGGCTGTACTTGCATTTGGAAGCGTTTCTGGAAGTGTGGGCGCGACAAGTGTATATCCCCTCAACTTGGTCCGGACACGACTACAAGCTTCAGGCTCTTCTGGTCACCCTCAAAAGTACACAGGCGTGTGGGACGTTGCCGCACAAACATACCAACGTGATGGGTGGAGGGGCTTCTACCGTGGATTGTTCCCCACGCTTGCCAAGGTGAATACTGCTGCTAGCACATCCTAGACTTCAATTGATCAAATAATCGCAGGTTGTTCCCGCTGTCTCTATATCTTATATGGTATATGAACATACCAAGCGCCGGTGCGTACATGCCTGTCCTCTTGTCCAGTTTCCTGCTAACTTTTAAACAGACTTGGCGTATAGTTATTTACTTTGACACTAATACTATAGAGTCATTATATCTCTCGCTTTGCATTTGTATTCCATAGCATCAATATCTTTTCGTTTTCTATCGGGCGCTGTGCTTGATACGCTTGCGAAGACCGGGCAGGAGGTTGAAAGCGTTTTGGAACATGATTGCGTCTTTCTTCGGCGCATCTGCGAGGTAATATCCGTCTAGATTTTCCGTGTACCATGCTGCCATATCAGTGCTGACTGCTGATTGAGGAAAAATCATCAGGTGGACATGCCTCGGAATGCAACGCATCACGCACCTGGGAAGTCAGTGCCAAACAAAATACGATCTGGTGTGACAAACTTCTCCATAGTTGCTAGAGTTGTTTCATGGGCGCTAAGGGCTGTCTCGAAGTAAAAGGTTTTGAAATCTTCCAGAATTTCCCCTGGGGTGAGTTTACAACCCATGTGTCTGGAAAGGACAGCCACCCGTGCTGCAAGGAAGGGCGAGCTCCCTCCAAGGTGAGCGAGGACAATTTTAACCTTTGGATACTTGCGTTTCTTTCCAGTTACAACAAGATGAGCGGCGGCCTTGAAAGTTTCGTTTGGGACCTCAACGACTGGGAGTCCCAGCAGGGGATCCGGGTGCGATGTCGAGGACGGTATTTGGGCACCATGCAAGAATACGACTGCTTCGCGTCTATCCAGCTCTTCCCATATTCTATCATATTTTTCGTGACCGATATAAGCTATTCATGGCGTTAGTAAAGAGAGAAAAATTATTTCAACAAAGGTTTTACTTGAAAGCATGCCAGACCCATACGAAGATGTCAATGCGATGCCATCGGCTCCCAGTACATCGAGTGAATGCGCCATCTCCTCGAGGACGCCTAGCTAAATAGTTCAGTAACGAGCTGAAAACAATAACAAATAAAATCAGCGGGCTTACCCTCTATATCGTCAAGAAATGGGAGGCCAGCCAGAAAGCCAAAGCGTCCGGGATACGTTTCGCATATATTTGCCGCGAGCATATTGTGAGCTCTGGCAAGTCGGCGATTTTCGCTACTGACCTCGCCAGATGGATTTGCAGGAAGGGAAAGCAGCGCGATCTGAATCCCCAACGCATTCATAGATTGTATGCTAATGGCAGGATTCCACGGGAGATTGCCTTCAGGAGTTTTCCAGCCAGCATCGATATTTGACTTGGCTTTATTCAAGTCAGACGGGAAAAAATGGTGGTGGAAGTCGACACGGTAGAGCTCTTTCTCAAGTGACATGGTCGCAGTGGGTGGAAGAGTTCCGCCGTGTGTTGCTGACGCCAAGGAAAGAACACGAGTCCCTCGTGCAAAGCTTCTGAGCCGATTAGGCTGTTAGAACCCAAGCGTTGGATTGCTTCAAAGGAAATCTAATTTCCTGATTGGACACAACAGGCCGAGCTACAAGAGAGAGGGCCGCTTCTCAATCCTTCCTTCGGTAATCCGCACATTCCTCTGAGTCCCAAGATACAAACTTGCCGCTGAGAATTTTGGGAGCATGCAAGGCAAGCTTCGCGATAACATGTCCAGCGTCCTCCGGTTTGACCAGTGTTCCGTCAGTGTGGGCTTTGATAAATCCTCTGTGGTCAGATTCCTTCATGGTTGCTCCTCCCATCAACCTGATAGTTGCTTGCATCTGCAGGTATCAGGCGTGAGTGTTTGAAGGTTTGGATATATGACTCTTTTACACTTGTATCCACTTTGCCGGGGCGAACTGCCACGGACACGATGCCAGGCTCCTCTTCAGCCAAAGTCCTGTGGTGCAATCAGATCTGTCTTGTATCTATACCGAGATAGTAGACAGTTCACTACCTGCACAAGCTATTCATGGCTGCTTTTGCCGCATTATAAGGGCTGTCCGTGTTTCAGAGCTGTGAAGCTGTTGGTAAAGGTGTCGCTCACCCCCATCCTTCTGTGCCACCAACTGCTGCACCAGAGCTTACAAAGACTACGCGACCCCCGTGACTGCTTTTGCGAAGTTCAGGTAAAGAGGCCTTGACAGCGGAGATCAAGGAGAAGAAGTTGACATCGAAGTGTGCCTTCCACGAGTCCAGATTGTTTTCTGGGGAGTCGATCCTTCCAAGGGGATCAAGAGTTCCAGCGTTCAGTATCAAACCGTCGATACGGCCCTTCTCGTTTATAACGCGAGAAATGGCATTCGACAAAGCACCTTCGTCGGAGCTGGTGATAATTAGATGAGAGCGCCGGACCAGAGCTCATGACACCAACACGTCGCATCTTAAGGCCAGTAAGGATTCACATTGGAGCTGCTCAAGCTCTGCAGTGCTTGATCTCGATATTGCCACCACATTTGTATTGAGGTTGTGCAACAGGATTTTGGTGACGGCAAGCCCTATTCCTCTATCGGCTCGGTGAGTGTTCATAAAAATTGACCAGAGAAGTAGTTACTTGGATGCCCCAGTTACAATGACCACTGGCTTAGACATGATTGAACGTATGAAAGATGGAGTTACGTTTCAGCGATGCGATCTGAGAGGAGTTGAAAGGTCCCCAGGGCAAGTTGCTTAGGCCTAAAGGTACCGGCATCCCACGGCCCCCCAAAGACTGAATCGCGTAAAAACGCCAGCACAACTTTCCTCCTTCACCTTCCGTCCCTCCCTAATTTCAATGCTGTCGCGTTTAGCTTCCTCTCGGCTTGCACCCGCGCTGTCGCGTTCGCGCGCGACACCGCCTGCTGCTCTCCGTAGACTCGCATTAGCTCGTGGATATGCGACTAGCGAGCATACGGTATGTTCAATTCTATGGCCGGCTACACCAATTCTGAAATTGCGCTTCCTAGATGACCGTCCGTGACGCGCTCAACGTGGCTATGGAGGAAGAGATGATTCGAGATGAGACCGTCTTCGTTATGGGTGAAGAGGTCGCCCGTTACAATGGTGCTTACAAGGTATGTTTCTGTCCTGAACATGTCTACGTGTACTTACCTCCTTCGCAGGTCACCAAGGGATTATTAGACAAGTTCGGCGAGAAGCGAGTCATTGACACTCCTATCACTGAGATGGGCTTTGGTGGTCTTGCCACGGGTGCTGCTCTCGCAGGCTTACGACCGATGTAAGCGGACACTGCGACCAACCAAATTTTCACGAGAACTAATACTGTCACAGCTGTGAATTCATGACCTTCAACTTCGCCATGCAGGCCATTGACCAGATTGTCAACTCCGCTGGCAAAACATATTACATGTCTGGCGGAAATGTTCCTTGCCCCGTTGTCTTCCGTGGGCCGAACGGAGCTGCTTCCGGTGTCGGCGCGCAACATTCCCAAGACTACGCTGCTTGGTATGGCTCCGTCCCTGGCCTGAAAGTAGTCAGCCCATGGAGCGCGGAGGACTGCAAGGGTCTCCTCAAAGTGCGTAATACGCATAATTTATGACAGCCATTTATTAATAGCGTCTGATAGTCTGCTATTCGTGACCCCAACCCTGTTGTCTTCCTCGAGAACGAGATGCTTTACGGTGTCTCGTTCCCTATGTCACAGGAGGCCATGTCCGACGACTTCCTCGTCCCCATCGGAAAGTGCAAAGTTGAGCTCGAGGGCTCAGACATTACCCTTGTTGCCCACAGTAAGATGGTCACCCACAGTCTGGAGGCTGCTGCCGAGCTCGCCAAGGAAGGCATCAAGGCTGAGGTCATCAACTTGCGTTCTATCCGTCCCTTGGACATCGATACCATCATAAAATCGGTCAAGAAGACCAACAGACTTGTTATCGTTGAGGGTGGTTTCCCTGCCTTCGGTGTTGGCAGTGAGATTTGCGCGCAGATTGTTGAGAGCGAGGCGTTCGACTACCTCGATGCCCCCGTTGAGCGTGTCACCGGCGCCGATGTTCCTACACCTGTGAGTAAATGCATCTAGTTGGCTGTGACACATTACTCACTGCATTCAATAGTATGCTGCTAACCTTGAGGCATTGGCCTTCCCCGACACACCGCTTATTGTCAAGGTTGCCAAGCGTGCTCTCTATCGCACCAACTAGGCTACTATCCTATTTATTTCTGGGCAGCATCGTGTCAGGGCATTATCCATAGATTTTTATGACCACTTGGCTTTGACGGTTGCATTGCTTGTCGTCTTACATGCTAATCATAATTCCGCAAAACATATCTCGTGCGCCAGAATGAACTTCCGGAATTAATTTTATACGCGACAAACAATCTTCCTTCTAGTCTATGCTTCCGCTGCACGCAAACGTATTCTAACCGCGTTGGCGTGAGCTTGAAGCCCTTCACAATCCGCCAGAGTGGCTACGATTGGCCCCAGGTTCTTCAAGCCAGCCGAAGTTATTTCTTGGGATGTGATGTGTTTTTGGAATGACAACG
This sequence comes from Athelia sp. TMB, assembly GCA_014898675.1. Lineage (NCBI taxonomy): Eukaryota > Fungi > Basidiomycota > Agaricomycetes > Atheliales > Atheliaceae > Athelia > Athelia sp. TMB. Next base: position 2,237 of record JACXVL010000829.1, on the reverse strand, counting down.
TGTTGACCCCGCTGAATTGCCGTGCATATCCGTTTGTTGGGAGCGTGTGGTTAGTACCAGATGCGTAGTCGCCACAGCTATGCTACTTCAGTATTTGATGCAGGGTTCTCAGCCGAGCTGCGCACCTTTCTGGCGTGTATGGCCCAACGAAAACGCTTCCAGCGTTATCAATATTCGATACCTGATCGCGAGCATCTTCGATGTGCATAATCAAGTGCTCCGGCGCATAGTCATTGGAGAACGCGATGGCCTCCGGAACTGATGATGCTTTGACGATGATACTCTTAGCAACTGACTGTCGCACGATGTCAACACGCTCAAGCGCGTGAGCTTGCTCGTCAACCTCATGCTCAATAGCAGAGAGCTCCGAGGCTGAGAGGTTGACAGCAACAAGTACGACTTGGGAGTCTATACCATGCTCGGCTTGGGAGAGAAGATCAGCCGCTACGAATGCGGGGTTACTGGTTTTATCTGCGATGACCTAGGAGGGAGATGAGACTGAGGTACGTCTGGGGCATAAATCACACATACCAAAACCTCTGACGGTCCAGCAGGCATATCGATGGCCACGAGGGCATCCGTGTCATTTTGTACCAGCATCTTCGCTGCCGTGACCCACTGATTTCCAGGCCCAAATATCTTATCGACTTTCGGGACGGTTGCGGTTCCATACGCCATAGCCGCCACCGCCTGTGCCCCGCCCGCCTTCAAGACCGCAGATGCGCCTACCAAGTGCGCGACGTACATCACTTCAGGCGAAATACTTCCATCCGGCCTCGGCGGCGTAGCCAGTACGACCTCCTTGCACCCGGCCACCTGCGCTGGGATACCCAGCATCAGCGCTGTGCTGGGTAATATTGCCGTGCCACCGGGCACGTAGAGCCCTACACGCGCAATCGGCCGCGCAAAGCGGGAACATACTACGCCGGGCATGGTCTCCACCACCAGCGTGCTCTTCTCCGCCTGTGCCTCGTGGAACTTCCAAATATTGGCATAGGCTTTGTCGATAGCATCACGGACGTTCTCCGGGAGCTGCATCGATTCGGGAGCGAAGGGTGGCAGCAAAACTGTGGACGTCATCTGAGCCTTATCGAACTTGGCGGTCAGCTCAAGCAGAGCAGCATCGCCGCGGACTCGGACATCCTCGACGATTGGCTTCACTTTGGAGATCATCTCGTCGGATTTGAGGACGGGTCGGCGAAGAAGCTGAGCCCGCTGCTCAGCAGTTATGGCCGCCAAATCTGACGTGCTCATACGAATGGCCGCATCAGGGTCCGCTTTGAGCCCAGGCGCGGGTGTGGATGTGGAGGGGGTAGGGGCAGGGGGCATGTTTTTCACGAACTGGGGCTTTGCGTTGCCTGGCCTTCGCGTGACCTTCTTTGCCTTTTGATCCAGCGAATCTTCGATATCTGCGAGAGAAACTCCCGCCGCAACGCAGCGCGTGAGTGCAAAGTAAATGAGGTCTGCAGCCTCAAAGGCGACTTCGTCTTTTGTTTCCGCGCGACAAAGCTCGTCCGCCTCCTCCATAATTTTCGCCCGCAGAAGATCCTGGTCGTCGAACAATCTGCGAGTGTATGACCCCTCTTGCGCTGACACTAGACGTGTTTGCAAAGTGGCCTCCAAGGCGGATAAACCATTGATCTCGCCGAAGCAAGACGTGCGATCAAGGTGACAAAATCCTGCACCGTGTTGTATAACGCTGAACTCCAAAGCGTCCGCATCGCAGTCCAAGCGAATGCTAACGATGTCTTGGGTGGCACCTGAGGTTTCGCCTTTACGCCACAAGCCGTGTTTGCGAGACTGATACACGCCTTTGCCGGTGATGATACTCTCCTTTATAGATTCGGCAGAGGAGTAAACCATGCCTAATGTGCGGCCTCCCTGAAGATGAGAGGAGACAACTGTAGGGAAGAGGCCATCCGGCCGGTCGGATTGAATAGGTGCAATGAATGCGTCGGCGACGTTTAAATGAGTAGAATTAGATGCGGAAACGGTAAGCTGGGAGGTTAGGACCACTAATGAGGCCCCGATCCCTGCCAGCTGCCGGATTGTCGAGGCCGAGGGTACCGCCTGCTCATCCGACTGAACATGGATCGCACAGCCAACGAAGAATCGAGATAAGGATACGATGAGGTCCAGATCGACAGTCGGCGTCTTCAGCAACACACCGGATACACCTTTGCGCAAGGTGTCCGAAACCGCGCTGACGTTCGCTACATCTAGAAGCAGAAGTAAGC
>JACXVL010000828.1:0-16679 GCA_014898675.1 Athelia sp. TMB | reverse complement strand
AGGAAGGTATTTCAGCGACTTCGGCATTTTTACAGAACTTTCCCACAATATCGCGTTCCGCGCACGCGGATTTGGCGGGAACCCATGGTATGAAACGATTCCATAAATGGACTCGTAACAGTGTAGATATAATGCAAGCATGGTTATACAAAAGTGTAGGATGGAATCGTCATGGAAAATCTGGTTTTACCTCGTTTACGTGGCACAGCCTGTTGGACATGGGAGCTACCAGTAAGTTCCTGTTTTCTGTGAAGGTCGACCATAGCGCGCCACATGTCTCCCAACTAAATCCTCATCCCCGTCTTCTCTGCCAGTGGTTTGAGGCGGGCTCAGAGGCAAGGTGGTTGCCGCTGTGTGTGAGGTCCCATTCCCAGCACTGATGGGCTGAACTGGCTCCTGCTCCTCGGAACTGATATGGTACATATTCTCTAGGCAATTTTCTCAGTTTTTCATGCACACTATACGGCTGAATAGCTACCATGGGAGATGCGAGACAATGGAAGAGCATTTACGGCGCGCAGTCTTAACTGTCTCGGATCTTCAAGTCTCAGCAGTCACCTGTACGCGCCGACACAGAATATTGATATTCTTCCACTGCATGCATTTCGTCTCTGAAAGCCTTCATACACTGCAGTACATGTGCTATCACCTGTAGCTGGCATAGTTATATATCATTTACTGAGACTGCAAGCGAACTTGTCTTGCATTATCCTTTGGCAACTGCAAGCACTGTCATATATTACCTCCCAATAGGCCACGGCCGTACCACTGGCGCTGTGCCACATACCCAATTGGGAAAAAATTGTGAGCTGCAGCGTATTCACTATTGATGCCTTTTGTTGGCTGGCAGTTACCCCAGGGGACGTCCCAATTGGGGTGTAAAAGGCTAGGTACAGTATAGGCCCCGTCTGTGGGACAGCCCCCATCCTTGGGACAAATACGTCCCACCGTCGCATTTCTTCTCCGTTTGCTTAGATATTCGAGATCTGGATTAATATATCATGTGTACATACTGTAAATAAATATGAAGCCCATGCGTGAGCTATAGCCTAGTCAAATACTTCAATAGGGTATCAAAATCGAAAATCTCCGGTTTTTGAGATAACAGGAAGGTTTTAGAAGATAATGGGAGCACCCGAGCAGTCCAATTAAATACTGCAGGTCCCTAAGCACTGAACTTAAAGACTGCTCAAAAATTTAGAACAAATGATTGAGGTTTCGAGGCACCAGAAATCGGCCAGTTTGAGCGTGACATCTGTCAACATGGCTATTGGGCCCTGTCCCCATTGGGCCGTCTCGCCTCGAGTGGCAGGCTCTAAGTTCCATTTCTGCAAACACATTGCCATTTAATCACAACCTTTAAACTCCTACGTGCTAGCACCATGGTCTACAAACCACTTTCCAAGCAGGTCAAAGCTCAAAAACGGCGAGCACGTGAGAACTTGCGTATGAGACAAGCTATTGATGCCTGGGAGCTTGAGCAAACAAAGCCGGCGGAGACAAAGAAGCAGAGTTACCGCACAATTGCAGATGAATATGGTGTGTCCAAGAGCACCCTGCAACGTCTTTGCACTGGCGGGGTGTCAATGAGTGCATTTAATGCTGGCAAGCGCCGATTGAACCCCCAGGAGGAGCGTGTTGTGGTCGAATTTGCTCTTGACTCAGCAGATCGTGGCTTTCCCTTAACCCATGCCAATGTCTATTCTGCGGCTGACCAGATTCTTACGGCACGCCTCGGAGAGAATCACGATCCACTTGGCCATAACTGGGTCGATGGGTTTATCAACCGACATTGTGACGAGCTCCAAACTCATTGGAGCAAGCCATTAGACACCCAGCGCGGGCGTGCTCTCAATCCAACAAATGTCAAACTATGATTTGATCTTGTCAAAACACACATTCCCGACAAGAATATCCTCCCCCGTAACATATATGGGATGGACGAGAGTGGGTTTCCCCCCTCAAATCAAGGTACCAGCCGTGTGATTGGTCGGCGGGGGACAAAGACACAGCACAAGCAGGGTAGTGCTAACCGGGAGAATGTCACTGCTATTGTGACCATCTGTGCCGATGGCACTACTCTCACACCTACAATTATTTTCAAGGGCCAAAATTTCATGACCAAATGGGCCAATGATAATGTCTCACATGCCTCGTGAGTCCTATGAATTTGACTAGTTGAATTTACTAACAGATGCCATTGCGCATAGTCTTTCACATTCAGAAAATGGATGGATAGATGGTGAGATCGCCGCCGAGTGGATCGAAAAGGACTTCGACCGCCAGACCAAAGACAAGGCAGATGGCGAAACCCGAGTTCTCCTCATGGACAGCCATAGCTCGCATTACACACCCGAGCTGCTCACATTTGCAAAGGCCAATAACATTGTCATCCTAGGCTACCCCCCTCACTGCACTCATGCTCTCCAGGGCCTCGATGTCGTTTGCTTCGCAGCTATGAAGCAGGCCTGGAAAGACGAGATTGACAGATTCGAGGCGGAACAGAAGCGTCAAGTCGGAAAAGAGCACTTTGCCGGCGTTTTCGGCAGAGCTTTCTTGGCAGCATTCACTGTACCTACTGTGCTCACAGCCTTTGAGAAGACAGGTATCCATCCTTTCGACCCGAATGTCATCACGGCTCAGCAAATGAAGCCAAGTTTGCCATCATCCATTGTTGGGGCACTCCCCCTGCCGATGCCTAGTCCAGTAAAAAAGATTTTAGAGGTTTTCGACCATACAATTTATACCCAAGCCGATCTCGATCCCGACAACTACCAACCCCCCACAATCTTCACCACAGATGGCCATCCTTCGATCACCACAACTCCTCTCTTCCCATCTTTGCAACCTACTAGACCCTTTACTCCAGCTGGGAAGATGAGGGTTCTCGGTGCAGCATTAGCAAGTACAGCTTCAGGAGCCTTCCTGGTTCAAAAGGCTCACATTACATCTGATCAAACCATCCCGTCTCCCATCTTCATGCAGCCCACACTCATTCCAGACCCTGACTGGTCTCTACTGAATCATCCCATACCTGGGCCGAGTCAGCCCCGAACCGAACTTGAAGATCAAGTGAAAGCACTTACCGAGAGCTTGGCATTGGCCAAGTTGCAGGTTGCTGCAAAGGATGCAGCCATTATGACAGGAAACGTGCAGCTGGCTATCCAGGGAGTGTACAACAAACGCCTAAACGAAGCCTTGAATGTAAAAGAAAAGAGAAAAGAGACAGATCGCACCAAGATGTTCCCAGATGGCAAGCCGCGCCTGCTAACAGATGATGCCCTCATTGCAGAGCTTTCCCAAGCGAAAGCGTTGAAGGTGAGCAAGGAGATGGATAAGATAAAGAGGGCAGAGGTTAGAGCAGCCAAGAAGGTCGGGAAGGAGGCTGCCGCTGCTGCTTGGAAGCTGTTGATGGCAGCCCATGATCAGGCTGTGGCCGCATGGATGGAAGAGAAACTGGCTCTGAGAGCAAGGGGAGTGAAGGTCAAGGACTTACCAAAAGGTCCCAAGAAGCCTCTGAAACCTAAGCCAGTTGTTGAGCTTGGTTCTGAGTCAGAGGGGGCGGAAGACGAGGAGGACATGGAAGAGTATGAGTATTGATGGCAGCTGTCACAGCCAAAGTCACACGTCCCACAGACCCGGATCGGTCACATTTCATGTGGCTACGCTATTTCGCTTCTGGCACACTCAAATTTGAATAAAATTTTCATCCTTCTCACAAATAGTTGCCTAAGATACATGCTAATAGATCTATGTACTCAAAACTTTACAAATTGTGGATACATGTTTTGACTTGACCAATAGCATGGTATGACCTATAAAACACATTTGTGATGTCCCAGAACTCCACTGGTGTCCTGATAATGGTGCATAATGGGCATTTATGACTGAAATTTAGCATAAAAACCACATTCTCCCTTCCACCACCATACATATATGAGTTGCTGACGGAGGCTCTTTTGATCTGGATATCTGTACTGTATACCTTCAAAATGAGCCTAGATTTGGTCTTATCGGTCCACCATTGGGGTAGCTACAAGGCTATCAGTGATTTTTTGGGAAATTGATCAATCCTTGATATAGCATGCTACAGCCGCTCAAAAATTATTCTGAGACCAGATCTGGAATCGCCTATGAAATCCGGTCTAGAATATAGTTTCAAAACATTTGGCGGAGCATTTTTGAAATTCCCATTTTGGGCAATCACCTGATACCCCTATATTGGGTGCTACAGAGATCTAGCTGTGATTTGGAGACTAGATTTGGAATCCCCTTGGAACTCCGGTCTAGAATCCATTTCAAACATGTCTGGCGGAGCACATTTCAAATTGGCCATTTTGACTATTTATGCATCTGCTCGTACCGGTTCACCCAGCTACCTGGTGACTATTTGGAGATCATATTCTGAATCCCCTGCAAAATCTGATCTAGAATCCAGTTCAAACTTTCCGGTCGGAGCATTTTTCAATTTAGCCACCGGGCCTATATATAGAACTGCCCATAGTGCTACGCCTGGACCTCGGAGGTAAATTTGGAGACCAGATTTGAGATCTCCTTGAGATTCTGGTCCTAGAGCACTTTTCCCTGAAGCCATTGGAGCACATTTGATTTTGCAGTATCGTGGGAATTTCAACGAACAAATATAAGCCTGTACCTAGCCTTTTACACCCCAATTGGGACGTCCCCTGGGGTAACTGCCAGCCAACAAAAGGCATCAATAGTGAATACGCTGCAGCTCACAATTTTTTTCCCAATTGGGTATGTGGCACAGCGCCAGTGGTTTGGCTGTGGCCTATTGGGAGGTAATATATGACAGTGCTTGCAGTTGCCAAAGGATAATGCAAGACAAGTTCGCTTGCAGTCTCAGTAAGGTGATGTATTAATATTACATATAGACCTGGTGCTATATACAATATGTATGCTCTCCAATTTTACCTGTGGTGTTCCAATGTATGGAGGCCGAGATCTCGAAAAATTTGCACAAAACATCGAAAAAGTGTCGAGGACCCCGGATGCACAGTCGAATCGTATCCAATCCAATCCAGTGGATGTCTCAGATTAACTTTTTGCTTCCCTCTTGATGCAGCTTAGTAAAAAAATACCTTAGCGAGGGCGCAAGTGACACTTAGTGAAAATTTCAGAAAATGAGCTTAATCAAATTTTGGAGACTGTGTGCACTCAAAGTCATTTGGAGGCTGGAAGGGCTCAGATTTGTTGTGATTGGCAGTGTAAATACAAGTTAACCCCATAGGATCATGTAAATGAATGTAAGATACTGATAAAGCGCTCACTACAATGAGGAAAGTGAGCGGGGAACCAGATGGGTGCACACATGTGCGCAGGTGGTGAAAACGGGTGCAGGGGAGCATGCAGAAGGGAAAGAATGGGTATATATGAGGAAAGGGGGCTCACCACAGCAAACAAAAACTGCATGTGGGGAGCGCGCACAGGTGTGGGGTGGGGCGTGTGGGGTGTGATCACGATGGGCAAGAACAGGACAGCAGTCCTCAAGAGCACATGAGATGAGAGCTTGGTGGGTCAGGCAGCGGGTGCAGGCAGTGGGTGCAGGCAGCGGGTGCAGGCAGTGGGTGCAGGCAGCGGGTGCAAGCAGTGGGTGCAGGCAGTGGGTGCAGGCAGTGAGTGGGGTAGTGAGGGTGGGTAGCGAGGCCAGGTGTGAAGTATATATGGGTCATGACTGTGATGATCAGAGAATGTGGCTGTGGCTCAATGCTGGAGAAGCGGGCCCCGATAGCAAGTGCGGGTGGTGGGAACAGGAGGCGGGTGCGGGGTACAGGGCGGGAGGAAGGCAGACAACCATGGAAAGGGGCAGGAGAGCACAAGGGGTACCCAAAAAGAAAGGGATGGTCCCGCTCCCCAATCGGGCATTCAACACCAGGAATATGTGTGTGCATATGCCATATATTGTATAAAGAGTTAAGCTATTAGTAAACTGGAAATATATATATATTACGGCAGGCGTGCAGGAATACCCGAGTAGCCCGGGCAAGTGGCTGACGCTCGCCACCCATGCCGCATTGGGAGGGCTCGAAATCTGTGCCACACTGTGGTAACAGCCACAACTGGAAAAATCACTTTCTGTGGTAACAGCCAAGAACTAAAGGCAAATTTGGACAACTTGGGCTCTAGGGCAAGCTTGAGCATCAGCAGGTAAAGTGGTTCTATGCATGTACCAATAAAAATTGCTTCATGAAGCAGTGCACTTGGTGAAGCAGTGCACTCGTGTGGAACGGTGCCAGTGCATTCTTCGCAAAATCAAGTGCGACATTATGAAGCAGCAACAAGAGCAACAGCCTCATGATGTGGAGCCCCTATCGACCATGTTCTCTATTCCCACCCAACGTGTTCCAACACTGCCAGCACCTACCCCTCCTTCACTCGGATTTGCGGAAAGTGATCCACTGCCTTTCACATTGCCCCTCCTTCACTACCATATCTCTGAATCAAAGCACAGTTGGATACATTACCCATCGTGGCTTTGTCTGCTCAAGCAAGATCTCACAGTTCAGGTTAGTAATATGATCACTCCTTTTAATCCTGTTTTATTTATTTATCAGTACCATGCACATCAGCATTTCCTCCCTAATCTATGTGCTCATCTTCTTGCTTGCCTCATGCAAAGGCCTTTTACTGGCGATGAACATGACTTTGCCCCCGATGAGCTGGAATCAGTTAAGCTTGCCAATGACCGCATCTACCGACACAAAGTGATGCACATCAATTACACTACCTACAATGTTTGCCGGGCACAGGACTCAATTAACCCCTGAAATCATGCTGATGTCATGTTATTAGCACATGAAGATGCAGAGACGTACTGGTATGCCCATGTAATTGGGATATTCCATGCAGATGTTTCTTATACAGGACCCTTATCCACAAGCACTCAGTCCCAGCGCATGGATTTCCTGTGGGTTCGATGGCTTGGACAAGATGTCACCTACCAGTCTGTATCCAAAGCAAAACATCTTCTTTGTGTTGACTTCGTGCCGACAGACACCCCTGACCCATTCAGATTTCTTGATTCTCAAATTATCATCCGAGTGGTGCATCCCATACCTGCCTTTGCTCATGGAAAAACTTCTGAGCTCATGGGCCCTTCCATTTCCCGCCAACCGCAAGAGAACCACAAAGACTGGCAGTACTTTTATGTTTGCATGTGCATTTTCTGATGAATGTGTTTCCGTTGATATAAATGACATATGATATTTAAATGGGCTGATCGTCACATGTTCATGCAATTTCGTGGTGGAGGAATCAGACACAAAAGAGTTCACAGGGCCCAGGGTCAGCAGCCACTAGTCACTGACATTACAAAAGAATGGGAGGACCTTGATGACGTTGTTGGGGACTTTAACTCCCCAGTCACCAACACTCTCCCTGCAGACAGTTCAAACGGCACTGCACAAGATGCTGACACTCAAAATGACTACAGATATTATTATGTCAATAACAGCTCTGGTGATGAAGCAGCTGGGGGGGAGAAAGATGAGGATGCAGAGATTGACTTGGGCACTGAGGATGGCGAGAGCCACACTGATGCCCAATACGACAAACCAGACTATGCTGAATTATGAATAACTATAGGTAATCATTACACTCTCACTACTTATACTTGTGCTCCAGCCTCATCTCAGCTCTAGATGCTGGTGGCTGCAAGTACCCGTAATATACCATACTGTGTCCATAAAATGCCCTCGAGGCATGTGTGTTATCTTTTGAAAGTTGGAGCACACTTGCCACAGGTATCATAATGATTCTCCATTGCTTCATTTCCTTAGCAAATAGCCTGTCTTATGCAAGAGATGTTCTAAGTGCTTTCAGTGTCTATATGACACTGTCGGAGGTATTTGACATGTGGCCAAACCTTGTGCATGCAAATACATGTCTTATAAGGCTTTCAATTGCCATAGGTACTGCTTATCAGTGTGATAATATATATATATTGCTGTGTTTACCTACTGGAATCCCTATACACCCTTAGCAGCCTTCCGTCACCATCTGAGGGCCAAATCGGGGTATCATTAGCCGGATCAACCCTCAGAAATGTCAGAAGGCCAGCCACAGGTTTGACTCTTTTGCTGATGGCTTGGAAAATGTACAAGCATTTTTGAAGATGATAACAAGAAGTTAGCAAGTACCATATTCAATGACGAAGACACACTCAAAACATCTGTATGAAAGGAGAAGAGGCAGAGTGAGAGGGTGGGATGAAAATCAATGTTGTGTGAGGAAGATATGGGGTGATCAGGATCCATCAATGGAAACTAAGCCGGATCTTGCAGTCACGTGTTGTCACAGTCTCCATTGGCAAAAGAACACTGACAAGCAAAAGAAAATAATATTCATGTGGAAGGCAGACTTGAGCAGTGGAGTAAGGATTTTAAGTTTTACTATATGTAATAGGCCTTGAGTCATATAGTGTACCATATGGTAGGAAGTGTGATACAAAACAGTCAAACATCCTGATATCAAAATTACACTCACAAGGTTTTTTTCTCAATCAAATTTCCAACAAAACCTTGTGCGCCGATTTTTGGTTTGGGAACATAGATGACTGGAGCATATTCACAGAGGATAAATTTGGGTTTACTTAACTTGTGCCACATGTTTCACACTAAGTGGATTCACAAATTTATCTTAGCATTTTGGTGAAGACTCCTCTGACACAATTCAAAATTGTATTTATGCTGCTAAAGCTGGGGCTGCTCCCTCGCTTGACCTCGATACTGGCTCAGTGGCACCTCCCATCCTTTCTCAGCTTGACACATACTCTTTGGATGATGTTGGCAACTTTGCCAAGTCTGATGTGGATGGTTTGAGTGACAGAGAGTCAGATGAGGTGGGAGATCAGTAGAAAACTGGTAGAGGTGAGTTTGTACTTAGTTTCAGAGAGTGCTTGATGCTGATAACTGTATACTTAAGGTTGAAAAAGGAAGCACTTCAGCAGCAAGGACCTCATTGCAATGGCTCAGTCTAGAGCATCCATCAACCCATGGATGGCTAAGCATGGCGAGAAGGCAAAGGCTTGGAGAAAGGTCTATCAGTATGTGCGAGAAGTGAAGCATTGCTGCCTGGGGCACCCTGACTCAGCTATTATGAAGAAGCTCGAGGAAGAGCTTGATTATCACAAGGTGTGTAGCTTCAAATACTTACAGATATGATGATCTACCAACTAGTACATCCTTTCAGAACCCCAGTAGCCCAGCATCAAAATGTATCCACCATGAGCTGGGCAGGGATGGAGAGATCAAGATCAGAGCGTACCTGGACAGGTGCCTGGAGCATGTGGAAATGGCAAAGAAGATGTTGGAGAAGAAGGCTGCTGCCACTCGCAAGGTATGCTATCTATTGTATAATTGATCGGGGCTCTTGCTCATCAGCAGAATGTCAATTTCCTTGGCGGGCGCTTAAGCTACTTATAGCCAACTTGAACCAACTTGGACCAAACATGTCTTGAGAGCCATCTTAGGCAAATTTCTTTTTTGAATTTCTGCATGATTTAGGCAGTTTTAACAACCCCAAAGTTGATTTCAAGACGTGCTCAAGACATGTTTTGTCAAAGTCAGCCAAGTTGGAAATAAGTTATTTGACATTCTGCTGATGGCCTGATGTGTATCAAATAGAAAATCCAGGATGACGAAGTAGGAGGCAAACATATTTGTGATGCCTCTGTTTGCATGATGTGATGTTGTTGCCATCATTCCGATTCAGATGTCGAGAATGAGGATCCCAACAACCGGCCTCGCAAGTGATCTCGTCGAGACATCCAAACAGAGATGGGTGACCACATGGGTGCTATTAGGGGGCTTTTCGAGGACTCAGTGAAACAGAATGCGGAGTTTCAGAAGCAGATGGGTGAGGGCATGCAACAGGCCAATCAAGCATACATGACAGCTCAGCAAGAGTGTAAGCCTGGCGCCACAGGCTTACCTTTTCAGACCATTATTCTTACACTTCTCGAGGACATTTCAGACATTTCATATTTTACTTTAGGCCTTCGCTCACTCTGTTCTTACATCTCTTGAATGACACACTGGTTCTATTGTTAGTCTCTGTCCAATGTCTAGCTTCACTCTGAGTGTTTCCTGCTACTCGATGTAGCAGGTTTCCAGAGAGCTGCTCTCACTTCTGTCTACACCGCCAATTTTAATTGGCCCAATTGTGATATCCGCCGGCGGATGATTCCAGCATATTTCCCGTAGTCTCACTTGGCGATCAGAGTGTCATTTCTTTGACAACTTTACCGAAGTCTTGCATGGCTAGCTATCCGATATTGCAGGGATATCCTTCTTGGCATATTTATACTGACCTCTCTGAGATATCTTGCAGAATGGGTGGGTGAATGCATGACTTTGCTTTGGTGGCAGTTTATGTGAATTTGAATGAATTATATCTAATTGAATTACAAATTATCATGGCGGACTGCTAGTATTATCCAATGCCTTGAGCGAGAGCATGCCCAAGCTGCAGTTTTGGACTTAGAAGAATTTGATGCGCAGCTCAGCCACTACGCAAGCAACAACAAACAAACACGACAGGTGCGCGTTTCCGTGTGTCACCCACTCAAACTTGCTTCTGTCTCTAAACATTTTGCTTGATCCCGCTCCCTTCCTCCTCAGTGCCTCCTAATGCACATGCCGCTACTGCTTGCTCTTGATATCTCCCACCCTGTATGTGTTTCACTTACGACTCTTGTGACCCCCAGGCTCTGTCCAAGGTGGATAACCTATGGCTGAGCGTCGCTTTCCCAGTCCCGAGTCAGTGGTCAGTGCATCAGCGTCGGAGCTCAACCTGAGTGGTGAGAGCATTCATATTCCCATCCAACACACATCTAACTCAGGCTTCATGTCATAGCTTGGTTGACTCTCAAGTACACACATTCAGTTGTGCAGTCAATGTCCGTAGTGAGTCTCTCATATCCTTCCATACCATTACAGATTATTTATATCTCATGCCTGCAGATCAGCATGTCTTTGGCACCTGCCAGTGTCTCCGCGGCTATGTATGTTGCTTGCCCACCCATTTCCATGTCTTATTTTGACTAACCTCCTACCCTGGCAGGCTGACAAGAATCATACCAGTCGCATTGGGGGGTGTATACCAGTCATAGCTATACCATGTAGAATCAGTAGATTATTCCTCTCATCTGTATTAGTAGCTTGCAATGGCATACAATTTTCAATACTCATGATTCCGCCTAAGAGAATATTAATATCAAAGAAAAATAATTGGAATTGGAATTGAATTATTGATGGGCTGGCTGATATGGGCTATTTCAGCAGAATGACTGGGGGACATCTAATAAATTCTCCACAGATATCTGTGTCAACGGAGAGTCCTGGGATTTGAGGTCTGGATATCCCCAGGACCTCCGGGAATGGTCGGTGGATGTTGTGACGTGAATCCATGACATCCGACAGGAAATGCCAAGTCAGCAACAGAAATAATTGGCGGTGTAGCAAGCTTTAGGTGCTCGAAACTGACATGTATTGTATATTATTGTATATCTATTACTTGTTTATAATTTATGCACAATGAAAGTACTCCTCTACACTCAGAGGGGGGCAGTTGTATTTCTGTGAGGTCTGGTTTGGATGCATGCAGTCAATTGGATTGGTGTAACAGTCTCTGCTAGTTACTCACCAAAATATAATGGACAAAGGACGTGAATAGATCGATAGTGATAGAGAGAGATCAAGACTGCTTATAGAGAGCTGAGACCTTAGTCTTTAACGAAGTGAATTAGACTGGGGAATCTCCCTGCAGTCATGCCTCTATATATACATGATGCTATGCGCTATATCCTATGTGTCCAAATGGAATAACTGCTACAGCGTGTGCTCATATCAAGAGCTGGACCAATGGCAATAATCCCTGCTATCTAATGCCCATGTGGAAGCGTCAAGTGACCAAGATACGACGCGAGTATGATGCGGAGTATCTCCTTGATTGATCCATGATCCCCAAGGTATAACCGAGGTATCTAATCTAATGATCAATAGATCCGATGGTGGACTAGTATGTGAACTGTACAGGTTCCCACGGTTGAAGTATGTAACTGAGACCGTGATGAGAATATGTCTACGCTGTATGTGATAGAGTGTGATATAAAATAGTGTAAAATATAAGGAAAATGGAAATTTGTGACAATTGGTCAGTAAAACTGCCACCCTGTAATATGTCCCAATGGGTGATGCATAGACTTGATGCTTCCAGTAAGCATTCAAGAACGGCCAGGTGCTCACCACAATACCAAATGAATGCTCCATGGAAATCCGCACTGAAGTCATAAGAGCATTTCACTCATGCTGATTGGAGGTCGAATCCTTGAGTGGACTGAGGAGTACAGGCGAGACACCATAAGCTGGGTCTCAGAAGAGTTGAAAATGTTCATAAGAGGGTTGTGTATTGGTTCCTACAGGCTGCTGAGCATGCTGTTGACATTTCTCGAATATCTTGCTCTTGTTGGCAAGGAAGTTGTTGTTCCGCCAGCCCTCTTCAGGCCCAAAAAGATGTGCTATGAGCCCATTTGGGATACACACTGCCTGAAACTTGACAGCATGAAACGTCTTGTGTCCAATATAGGCCTGTTGTTGCCATTCAGAGGGCTTGCAGATCTGCCGGATCGTGCAATCTATAAAGCCCCATATAAGCACTTCAGGCATACTGACATACTGTAATACATCTGCATAACAGGCAAGGTTTTCAGGTGATAATAATCCTGTGTGATCAAAATTGAGAAGATGCCACCAGTTCACGTCCAGATAGTGAACTAGCTCATTCACTAGTTGGGATATGGATGACTGAGAGCAGTCAAACTGGGTGGAGAGCTCATATTCATCCCTGGCTGAGTTGAATCATGCTCAAAGAAGGGCAAGAGCTTCTATGGAAGAGAAGCAATGTCTTGCCCCAGTAATGAATCTGGGATTTGGAGGACAGGTGCAAGTCTTGTCAGCTCATCTGCAGTCATCCTGTTTCCAAAGGTTTGTTTTCATCGCTATGCCATAACATGACAGTGGACTCACCGGAAATGCCAGATACACTCTTCTTGGGAGATTGCATACAAGTACTCCTTGGTGATTCAGTTACCACTCTGCTCAGGGTGGGATGCTTTTGCAAAAGCATTTGGTGCCTCAGCTCAAGTATTGGCTATTGCAGGCACAATGGCCAAGTCTCCCGTGGCCACCATTGGATTGGTATAGGCATGCAGTCAAACAGTAGGTGAAGCTTGATTCAGCAAGGGCAGCATCCCGACCAATTTCCGAGGATTTGACATGTTAGTGAAAAAGTGAACTTAAATTTGTCACACAGCCTGCCAGATTTTACTTGAGCAATTTTCAATTTTAAATAAATATGGACAAAATATTTGCGATGGGAGGATAATTATCCTCTGTGAATATGCCCTACTGTAATTAAAGAAATACAATGTTTTGAGATGTCACATGATATAGCTGGATATGGATATGAACTCTACCTTAGCACAATAATTTCTGTGTGCACTAAATATAAATATAAAGCCATTTAAGCAACATTTAAGCCCTCAGCAACTCTAAAAGCACTTCAAAATGTGTCGCAGTGCAACATCCCACCTTGTGACAAAGATTCAGCCATTTTATTAATTTTAAATACCAATAAAAGAATGTCAGTATTGAGATAGTATAATATGTATCTATCTATAGTGCACGCAACACGTTTTCGGCGCCTCTAACATGCAAAACTCGAAAATCTTGATACCATGGGCAAAACATCATATATCGCGCTCAAAACTATATAGATACAATGGTATTACATAGCTTGAGACTGTCTACTGAGCACTTATGTCAAATTCTGCCAACTTTTTTTTTCTGACCTCGAAAATTGGGACTGGCCCTCTATAGATGCCGTAGACGCCGATTTACGCCACAATGTTGCCACTCGGGCTCCTACACAAGCTCTAGATGAGTGTTTGAATAGTATATGTGCTGTTTAAGACCACGCTGACCTCTAACTAACAGAATTATTTAGGGTATTAGACCGCTCGGCCAGCCAGAAGAGGTAGCGCACGGAGCTTTTAGCCAAATTTTGCGCTGAAAAATTGGGACTGGGGGTCAAAATTCTAAAAAGCTCAGAAATGTGCTTATTTCACGTGTAGATCCCATTGCCGTTGAAGAAATCGAGTTTGGATCAAAACTGGAGGCCCGGTAGAGACACTGCTTTTGTGTTGCTTGCACCGTAATACAGAAAGAATTGAAGCAAACTGAGTGCCAGATGGTCAGCCTGTTTCACTGAGTGGGGGTGTTTCACCCAAGTTTCACCGGATGGTATAAAACTGTAATATTGTGTTATGTCTTGTCAACTCCCAAAACTTTTGTGATGGAACTGGTGTCCACCATCATATCACCTGTGACTCCCACCATATGATACCGCTTAGCTTGGGAGCGGGGGCAGTATGCCCAAGCTAAGTCGCTTGTAAACAGGTGAGAGACCCGTTCCCGTTAAATATCCTTAAAGCTGACCTTGTTCCTACACCCCAGAGCCCTTCCCCGCAGCCACCGGACGTCAGGCGCGGGCTGACAGCTGTCGGTGCCAGTCACCGTCGCCGCGCGCCGTCGTCGTCTTCAGGCACACCCGCGCTCGCTGTCGGCGGCAACGCCCCCGCCCTTCATTCGTACCTTCGCGAGTTCTTGTCCGTTCGAGTCCATTCGACATGGAGAGTGTTTTTGTTCATACGAAGTGTCGTATATAGCGCTTCAATTGAAGAAAAGATGACAAGTCATATAAAATTCAAATGCATATGTGTACTTTTCTATCAGCTCTGCTACCACGGTGACCGCCCAGCATATAGTAGCACAAACGGAGCGTGTCAAAAACATAGTATACAACATGATAAGAAAGATGAGCGTGCTACTGCTTGTTGCTAACCTCCTCCTCGTCGTCGTCGTCTTCGTCTGAGCCAATGGTTTCGGCGCTCTTGAACTTGCCTGTGCTTGAGCCCTCGCCGCTGTTATCTCCTCGAGCACGTTTGCGCGCAGGCCCGTTTTCTTTGTCGCCGGCACTCTTTCTCTTGTGCGTTCTTCCGCGGTCGCTGCGGATAGCGCGCTGCCTTTTGGCCAGGATTCCGGCTTCCTCGCGCTGCCTTGCGTCGTCTTCAACCTTCTTCTTCTCGCGGTTGGTGAGAGGACGCCAATACGCAGCTCCGGTCTTGAAAGCTTTGATGATCTTGCGGAGCTCTTGCGGAGTCATGTCGGCGGGCTTTACAAAGCGTACGTCCTGGGTAGGCCAGCCAATGATTTTGATGTGGTGTTTTTCAACGATGTCCACGTCATAGCTGATATAGCGCATAGCAATCTGTACTCCGGCCTTGAGAATGGATGCTAGGCGTGAAATAGGTAAGTAATATCGAGTTCGACAAGGTAAATGCTCACACATGCTGCTCCTAATGATTTTGACCGCTGTTTCGCGAAGCTTATCGTGAGATTCGCCCGAAACGCCTGTGGTGAAGGTGATGAGATAGTTCAATGCGCTATAAATCACCTTACTTACCTCGCTTTCGCAATGCATACAGCTGGAAGTCCCTCAGAATGTCGAAGGCATCCAAGTTATATTGATCCTGGAAAAAGTTGTACACCTCCTCCGAGCCCGTAAT
Source organism: Athelia sp. TMB (assembly GCA_014898675.1). Taxonomy (NCBI): domain Eukaryota; kingdom Fungi; phylum Basidiomycota; class Agaricomycetes; order Atheliales; family Atheliaceae; genus Athelia; species Athelia sp. TMB. Next base: position 1,033 of record JACXVL010000828.1, on the reverse strand, counting down.
GCCGGACTTGACGCTGGAATCATGCACCCTCTTGGCAGTCATCATGAAAAACATTGAGTCGGTTTGGTCCTCGATACGATGGAGCTGATGCGACGCCGGCGCGTCAGCACTTGAAGGCACATTTTATGATAACCACTCACGTCTGCGTCAATCTTCTTTAACAGGATATCCAAGGTTCTTGATTGGGACAGACGGGTGGGGCGAAGTGCTTTGTCGGCGTGCTCGCGCTTCCTATTCAATTCATTTCGCAGTTCCTCCTGCTCCGCCTCATCCATCTCACTGGCTTTCGTGCTCCATTCGGGGTGCGCCTTCATCATTGCAATGACTGCAGGCATCTTGAGTTTCTGGCCCCGAGGGCGGTCTACAAACAGTTCAGATCAGCGTTCAACCCGCCGCGACAAAGATATTGGGTACTCACCACGGTTGAAATACTCAGACGCCCGGCTGTTCAAAGCGTTTGATGCACTTGCAGATCTTTTGCTGATTACCGGCGGCCCCATCGCGAAGCTGGGATGGATGTAGTCTGCTGCGAAGTTGTGCTTCATATTGTAAGCGGCCCTGCCTTCATCCCACTTGACCCTCATCTCCAACGCGTCCTGATCAGCCGCCTGCCTCTTCTCTCTATTGACCATGGTGGTCACTTTCTTCCTAGCAAGTTTCTCCTTCGACAATTTTCCACGGTCGCGCACCGTCCCGACTGGGCGATCTCCATCATCCAACCCCTCACCGCTAGGCTCAAGGCCATCCAGGGCGTTCTCTGCTCCGGAAGGAGTGCCATGGCCTCCGTCTTCGATATGAGCTCCTGCAGGCGCGTTTCCTAGCGCTATGGCGGCGTTTGCACTGTCGGGCGCGTCAAAGCTGCGAGGCACATTGTGCTCGCCGCCGACGCGAATGAATGATGCATCAGACGCGTCATTTTCGAAAGCTTCATTTGCGGCATTGAATGGAGTAGTTGGGAGTAGCGAAGGAATTTCGATTGGTAATGAAGGTGGGCTGCCCTCGTTTGTGGTAGCGCTGTTGAGGGATGGGAGAG
>JACXVL010000827.1:0-16841 GCA_014898675.1 Athelia sp. TMB | reverse complement strand
CAAAACTTAAGGCAGTCAGACGGAAGGATTATAATAAGCAGGTATTTGATTCCCCACAAATCTTTCGAAAGCGATTTGGGTGAACGGTCAGAGGTTCGTCAAAGGTTTCGTTAATGGGATGGGTAAAAAGCGACTTGTTCTGAGTATAGAAAGATTAAATGTGTACAGAGAACTAACTGTAGGAAACTAGGACACTCTGGAACTAGAATACTAAGACTAAACTGAAGGTGAGCTAGGCACTAGCACACTCGGGAGCTAGATACCTAAGAATCGACTGGGAGCCGGAAGCTTTCATTGGAGTCGGGGACTTTTCTCCACTGCCGGTCTCTCTGAAATCTACCTCTATTTATACCATTCTGCAGCTCTGATCTCAAATCTTCCTGCAGCCTTCCTATTGGCTGATATTAATAGTACGTACCCCAAAAACGGGGGTCCTTTTCCCTATTGGCTGGCTATTCTTAGATTGGGGTCCGTCCCTAAAATGCTGAAGTGTGATTGGCTGGCTAATTATAGCGCAGGGTCTTCATTGTGGGGTCAGTGATATGATTGGCTGAGCAATTCTGGGGACCACAGGATGTGCCCTCTGTTTATGCACCCCAATTTCTGATTGGCTGTCCCGGATTATCTACAGTTCTGGGGTGACTTCCAGAGAAGTTCTAAAAAGAAACGGGGTTGTTGCGCAGATGATCACATGTCAAAATGTTGAGGTCCAGTTCTGGGTTACAGTGCAATATTATTTTTAATTTGAGGAAGGACATAGTGGGTGTGTTCTAGTTCAGCAGAACCATGGTTTCTGGCCTCCTATTCCTTTTATTTGTATTTTATTCTGGTACACTGGAACTGGAATGCTGATTGGTAGCTTTGACAGACCGCTTCATGGTTTATCCCTTCTGTTGGCACTACCATCTAGTCTTGTGGCTGGATGAGCTATAATAGATTATACTCTTGTTAGAGAAAAGGCTTATGTCTGAAGGGGCCCATACGAGAGATTGGAGTTAAGTTGGAAGGACAAGTCAGGTTGTAAGATGTGGGGGCAATATTTTTTCCTCGCAATTGACTTGGAATTGAGCCTGGCTTGGTGGTGAATGAATGGTTACGTATTTTTGCAGCTCGTGCCTTTCTGCTGCCCACTCAAGCCTCCTTTCACTCTCTACAGCATAAGTGATCCCTCCAAAGTAAGTCTCTTGTTCTCATTAATTTCCCGAGTATGGGATATAACCTGCCGGATTTAGAGTAGTTTGATATGTCATCCATCCCTCATACTTCCCCCGTGTCAGGGCTTGATGTGTCGCCTCCCGTATTTGTTTCGGGATTACAGCAGTCACAGTCTGGGGCAGGATGGCAGTGCGTGTTTTGCTTTCTCATGCTGTGTGTGTCTCATGACCCTTTTCATTTCAGCGCATCCCTGGATAGCCTTCTTTACCCTGAATTTCAGAGCCGCTACCTCGCGCTTTTGGATACCACTCCTTTCTCTGATCACCCTATTATTCCACTTGGCTCTTTGGGGGCTACCACACTCTCTGGCTCCTTTTCCCTTATCGATCCTAGCTCGTTCATTGTCACTGGTGGGGACATACATGCCGGCCCTATCTTTCGACTTGCGGAGTCTTTTTCATGGATTAAAATTACTGCATGGATCTGCGACGACCATGACTTTTCAATGTTTCGCTCCTCAATCGAATTCTCTCTGGATAGTGACATGATTCCTCCCACCATCATTATTCCGCATGCGCTTGGCTTGCTAAAGCCACTTCCTTTCTTGTTCTGCTTGACTCGTTTCTTCTGTCCACGTCATCTCCTCAGAAATGTTGGCCTGCCTTTCCAGGTTCAAGTTCAAGTGGAGGTCTCCGTGTCTATTCTGGAGGGGCGGGCGGGTGACTTTGATGAAGATGAGTGGTCGTCGTTGGAGTCCATGGCCTTTACCGCGTCTGTGGATCATGTTCTTCTTCTTTTCCCAGATCTCAATGATTCCGGGATTTCCATCAACTCAGATTCCACAGTTGGCAGCTCAGAGTCATCAGATGGGGTGGAAGCAGAGTCGGATGAGAACTCGGTTCAGTTAGGTGTGTGGTTCCTTTTAAAATTACCCCATAATACTCGATCAAGGGCTTATTCTTTTTGTGTATAGGCTATACTAGCAGCATAGAGGATCTTGCCCTCCGTCCTCCTTCTTCAAGCACTTTTATGGAGGACATTGTTGCTGAGCTTGAGCTGGCTTTGGAGGGACATTTTTAGTGGACAGTTGTATTTTATTTTCTTGTTCGATGCTCCAAGGCTTTTTATAACTTGGTCTTTTTTGTCGTCCTTTGGGTGTAATAGTGGGGAGCGTGCATTCTCATGGCCTGTGGGGGCTTGGTATATTTTTAAATGAATAACTCTGGTTTGAGCATCTTCTTTTCTAGCGCTCTGGGCATTATGTAAAAACTTGTCACGTGATTGCATGGAGCTTGCGTAGCACCAGATTTCGTCAATTGGCGGTGGCATTGGGTTAGTTGTTTTTTGAATGCTTTTGGCCATGACCTACTATGAAGCAATTTCATAGTATGACAACGCTGACAAGAACTAGACTGAGACAGACAAACAGATAAATCAACAAACAAACAAACAAACAAACAAACAAACAATCAGTGGCTGGCTTTCAGATATTCACAAAGTTACTGGAGTCAATTGCTTTATTGACTATAGCAACTATACATTTGAGACAAGAGGTGGTGGTTCAGAGAAGAGGGGTACAAGGGGTCTGTTGCTAAAAACTACGAAACATCAGCTCTTTTATATCTTTCAGCCCTTCCATTTAGGGACACTTTCCCACAACTGCTGAGGTACTCATCACTATAGGGCTACCTTCAATCCTTCCATCTAATTGGCCAATAAAAGAAATAGAGCACCCTGTGGTACTTACTGCATTGTAATTGTGAGAAATGAATTTCTTATCCCTATTATTCTATCCTGTCTTTCTTTCTGACATTTCAGTTTCTCCCATCTGTTAGTCAGGTCACTGTAGTTAGTCACGTCTCAGCTTTCATTCTTTTAATTGTCCTTCTTTAATGAAAGAATGGAAGAATCAGGATTTTAGGACTTCTATGAGTCAGTCTTTCACTGATCCCTCAAGGTTGATTTCTTCTTTCTTTTTGTCTAGAAATTGATCAGTCATTGGGATGGAAGGTTTGAGAGGGCAATTGGTTATTCAGGGCAGAGAAATAGAGGTGGATTCTGTAGGCTTCGGATACTGACCGTCCATTCTTGAGGGGACTCTTTTAACAGTGTGTAACAGTCTCTGCTAGTTACTCACCAAAATATAATCGGACAAAGGGTGTGAATAGATCAATAGAGATAGAGATAGATCAAGACTGCTTGAGAGAGCTGAGACCTTAGTCTTTAACAAAGTGAATTAGACTGGGGAATCTCCCTGCAGTTGTGCCTCTATATGTACATGATGCTATGCGCTATATCCCATGTGTCCAAATGGAATAACTGCAATAGTGTGTGCTCATATCAAGAGCTGGACCAATGGCAATAATCCCTGCTATCTAATTCCCATGCGGAAGCGTCAACTGACCAAGATACGACACGCGTATGATGCGGAATATCTCCTTGATTGATCCATGATCTTCAAGGTATAACCGAGGTATCTAATCTAATGATCAATAGATCTGATGGTGGACTAGTATGTGAACTGTACAGGTTCCCACAGTTGAAGTATGTGACTGAGACCGTGATGAGAATACGTCTACGCTGTATGCGATAGAGTGTGATATAAAATAGTGTAAAATATAAGGAAAATGGAAATTTGTGACAATGGTCATCATTCAAAAGGTGCTTAAACTTGTAGACAGTTTTTTGAGCCACTGTACATTGGCTCAGTGCACGAGTTGAGCATCTCATATAGATGCCACATGACAGGAAAGTGGCTCCTGATTTGGCCACAAAGCCCTAGATTGCAATGAGACAAGTCATCTCGTCGAAGTAAAGATGTCACGCACCATTCAGACTTTGCTTCATGCTAGGTGTAATCACTAGAATCTTGTAATTGTCATGCCAGCATTTATATTCCTGCTTCTTCAATCACATTTCATTCTCATCGGTGCCAGTAATGTCTTCAAAGAATAAGTAGATCTGATTGCATTATGCGGGAGCCTGTAAAGATAGGGATCAGATATTGTTCGCAGCAAAAAGTCGAACAACATACCTTAGTTTGGGGTGCTTGTGGTGTTGAAATAGTGGATGTGATGCTATTCTCGCAACATGGTGATGATTGAAGTGCTTGTTTTGAGACTGTTACCGAGGTCTCAGTGTCATCAGTTACTGCCTAGCTGCTGCTGTGTTTCCTTTTAGTTCTTACTTTGTTCTGTGGTGCTACTTGCCCGCACTGTCATGTCATGATATTGTTTCATAATTGGACTGATAGAAAAAGGTAAGAAATCTCTCTAGAAGCAGTTATTCGGGGATTATACGAAGACAATCAAATTCCAAAAGTCACGTGACTAGATGTTCAAGTTTGTCAAGACGCCATTTTCACTTGCTCAGGATGAATTATGACTGCCAACCCAAGGAATCACAATCAGGCTAGGTCAAGTCATCCTTTACAAAAAGAATAGAGCAATCAAAAAATAGCTCCAGGCCCTTCACCACATTTATTTTGGAACCACCGGCTATTCATGACAAACGGGTAACCTAAGGAAGTTGAAAGACACGGACATCCCCGGAATTCACAGTTTCTCCGAATTTAAACCGCATCGTACGGCATCTCGGTCAGCCACCACCGCAAGAACACACTCTGCCATCGGTGAAAAGTTTAATCCATCCACTTCTGGTCGAACCGATGGACCGGAACCAAAATCATCGGAAGGTATGTCTTTATTATGTCAACCACTGAATTGAAGGGCACCAAGCATGATGGACAAGCTTTTAGAAGCATCAGGAAGATTAATGAAATTCTGAAGGGTGTGCCAAGCGGACAGTGTTATGCGCAGATCCTCTTTTCCATCAGATCACGGTGATTCATCACGCAGTAACAAGCATGGTGATCTCTTTGAAGCTCGCCGCACAGCGGAAGCTGAGTTTGCAAATATCAAAAGGAAAGTCTTTGAGGAAGTTCGGCTTGAATTCTATGGGTGGGAACTTACCACGTGTTTGAATTTGCTGGATGAACTCAAGGTGGACCGACATTCCGGAACCAAACAAGGGAGATCAGTGCCACATCATGCAGGCACCATCCAAAGCATCAAGAATAAGCTTTTCAGATGGAAGCAGACCCAAATGAATTTCAGAAAAGTGTGTCAACCGGTCTCTGTGGTGTGCAGACCATACAGCATGAGGACATGGCATCCCGTAGATCATACAGCATGTGTCAATAGAATTGAATGGAAGGTGGCGATCAAAGAAGGATATACAGTGAGATATTCACAGATGACTTTAAAGCCAAAAGAATCTGCAAGAGGGCACCTGATAGTGAGAGCAACTGCAGCCCTTCTGACACAAGATACATGCAATAAGAAAATGGAGACCAGAATAGTGGATATTGGGATTCAATGAAAGGATGGACCCATGTTGAAAAGTCTCATTCTTTCCGACAAAGCGGAAAGCCCTCTCAAGAAATACAGAAAGATGGAAAGGCAGGACCTATCCAATGGAAGTGTCCGAAATAAAGGAACACTAGCACGAAGCATGATGATCCCAATGAAACAAGACAATGACATCAGAAAATCATGCACAAGGCATGCAACAAGAAATTGGGAAGAATAAATCAATGCTTCACGTCAATCGCAAGACAAATGTCATATATACAAAACAAATATTGACTCCCTACAATTAGACCATTTCCTACTCCCGAGAATAATCATACATTGAAGAATAACCATCCACCGGATAACTCTGTGAACCTTCAGCCGTAATAGAGAGAGTGTCACATTCATGAGACTCTGGAAGATGAGAATGCTGAAAACCGGTATCAATGGAAGTAAAATGATTTTCTCCGTTAAGAAGCAGTTCCTCGATGTGACCTGAAGGGACCTCTAGGAAAGAGACCGGGGGAGGGAAGAAATTGGTAAAGGATGACCTTGAAGGGGAAACCTGATTGTGAGATGAACGGGAAGTCGAGTTGGAAACAGAATGAGCAAGTCGATAAAGAGACCGGCTAATGGATCCTCGAGAGGCGAGCCAAGTCCCAAACCGATAAGGGATGAAGATGAATAGTGAGAGTCATACACCAGTGATGGGATCCTTGAAGGCAGAATCAAATTCTGCACACTCGGAACAATGCAAGATAATATCCCCCATGACCACGAATAAAGCCGAGTCACAAGATGAATGCAGGTCAAACATCTTGAAGTCCCCCAAGAACCCCCAATGGACATAAAACTTGGTACGGCCCAATGGAGAGCATTCCCCTCAAAGAAGTCCAACAGGATCAGAAGGACCACAGGAAAAGGGAGGAAGAAGAGTGACTCCTTGAAGGGAGGAATGACCGAATATTCCGAAGACGAAGGCAAGAATGGAATAGGCTCCGAAGAAGGGCATCTATTAGAGTGAATATTCCAGCAATCAGTGAAAGGGAGACTCAGAAACGGGAAAGGACCACATACCAACTAGAGAGATTCTGATACAAGTCTTCCAAATTTTCTGAGACCTCAATAGACCTAACGACCTCTGCAAAATCACCCAAAGAAATAAAGTTGGGAAATTCGGGAAACAACATAAGTGGAAATTGCTAAAGAATAGCATTGGGAATAAGGTTAGAAACACTGAAAAACACAACAAGGAGGAACTTACTAATGAGAAAGAACTGAGAGGAATGAGAGGCAGACAGAAAGGTAGCAGAAAAGTGGACTTCTTCAGATAAAACAGAATGGCGACCTCACTGTGTCACAAATTTCCATTTTCCTTATATTTTACACTATTTTATATCACACTCTATCGCATACAGCGTAGACGTATTCTCATCACGGTCTCAGTCACATACTTCAACTGTGGGAACCTGTATAGTTCACATACTAGTCCACCATCAGATCTATTGATCATTAGATTAGATACCTCGGTTATACCTTGAAGATCATGGATCAATCAAGGAGATATTCCGCATCATACGTGTGTCGTATCTTGGTCAGTTGACGCTTCCGCATGGGCATTAGATAGCAGGGATTATTGCAATTGGTCCAGCTCTTGATATGAGCACACACTGTTGCAGGTATTCCATTTGGACACATAGGATATAGCACATAGCACCATGTATATATAGAGGCACGACTGCAGGGAGATTCCCCAGTCTAATTCACTTTGTTAAAGACTAAGGTCTCAGCTCTCTATAAGCAGTCTTGATCTCTCTCTATCACTATCGATCTATTCACGTCCTTTGTCCATTATATTTTGGTGAGTAACTAGCAGAAGCTGTTACAACCATATTTCACAGGACTTATAGTATATTACAGAAGATATCTGATGGACATTTTGTAGCTTAGAATTCCTGCTTTCAGATGCATTTTGAATTTTGTAATTTGAATCACAACCAATGGGGTTACAGGCATTTAAAAGTGGTGTATTATGTGGACAGTTTCTTGGGCAGCAAAATCAAATATAGTAAATCACTGATATAAGCCTATTACAAAAATTTAATAGATTATAACAGTTGCAATGCTTTTAGTAATGCTAATGGAAGATCCTAAGCAACTTTTTGTAACTTAATTTACCAGTCCAAGTGCTGCAAATATTGCAAATATTGTATTTTCTTGGAAAAATCTTGATATGGCTATAGCCTTATTGAGTAGAGAGCTACATGAAGTTTCTTAATACATATACAGACTATAGCAATCATAGAGCTTGACTAGATTGTCACTCTGGCATTAGAAAGCATGACCAGTTCAGATTGAGCATTTCCAGTATATTTATCTATCAAAAATTTGTCAAAATTCTAACATTGCCGAGTGTTTAGGGATGAAACTTCCCACAAAACACTAGGTATGGGTGAGGCTATATACTGTCCTTAAATGACAGGGAACATTTTGCTAGCATCTATCCATTCTTGGTCATATATTGACATTATTTAATTGTTCAAATGACAATATAGGGTATTATTAGCAAATGCAATATAACAGACTTATTATTTGAAATTTTTCTTCACATAAAGACTTATATACAGATATACAGGGTCAATCTGATTAATAGATCACTTTTTAACTTGGTAAATTGATAGTAGCTATGGTCATGGTTTAATTTCAATGATCTATGATATTTGGTTTTTCTGCTCGAGAAACTGTCCACATGATAGACCATGTTTAAATGCTTGTAATTCCATTGATTTTGATCTAAACAGCAAAATTCAATATACATCTGAAAGCAGGGAATATATGCTACAAAACATCCACTAGTCATCTTTTGTAATATGCAATAGGTCCTGTGAGAAATAGCCATCTTTCAAAAAGTGCGGAACATGTGGACAGTTTTTTGAGCCACTGTATAGCCTTTAACAAAAGGGTGGCCAGTCGTTCATGGTAGCATCCCTATAATCACCATCAACAATGTAGACCTCCAACAAAATTCAATTCTCCTTTAATACTCCAATAGTTGTGGGCATGCCTGCTAATAAGAACAAACTAACCTCTGGGTCCAATGATCCACTATACTAATATTTTATTACAACATCCCGGAGATTATTTACTGGGCCTTCCTTGAGAAAGAGTGTATTGCCTCAAAAATATTCAATTCATTATCCACTCTCTAAAAAAAATGGAAGCAAATTTGTACAAAGAGTATCTAATAGAGCTTATCAATGTCCAAAACCTCACGGTAACACATGAAGACCAGCTTCTTGACAGCTACATGAACTACATTATAGAAACTTGGCCTTCTACAATGCTACTTTCAAAATTAAAATTCACTCTATCAATACACTCTTCAAAACAATCCCTCACCTCACTGACAAGAATGATAAAGATAACAACAATGTTGACAAACACATTGACATATCCTTAGACAATGACCCTAACTATTTCATCCACGAACCTCCTTGAGGACCTCAAGATTAAAGTCCTGGCCATCAAGGTAAGAAGTGGCACTTTAAAGCCTATTGTCAATCTCTACCTGAGAAATTCCGGAGCTAGTGATTTAGCAATCCTTGCAGTCCACAATATTATAACAAACATCTCTATCACACATCACACTTCGGGGAAAGATACTACCAAACATCTTGGAAGTGCAACCTCTGTCATGTAACTGATCTAGTAATTGCTGTGATAGAGAATGTGGCACGAGTGAGGTTATGATACTAATTGGCCACACTGAAAGATTGCAATTCTTTGCAGTATGCCCCAGTTACTAGGACACCAAAAAAACAGAAATCTGGTAAGCATGGACACTTTGAACCATTAGGCTTCTTGTGTTCTTATGTAATGGCTAAAAGATTATTTTCATAAAATTGTTAGTCTCTATCGGGACAGAACTGATTTCTAATATCAGCACACAGCTTTCATAATCATATTGTGATAACTCACAATATCACCACACTTGTAAAAGCTATAGGACTAAGGCAGACAGCTTAGGCAGACTGAAAGCAAAATCAGGAAGCTAATACATTGTAATAAATATCTATCCAACACACCTAAAAGCAAAATCATGAAGCTAGAGACCCTCCTGTCACTTCTAGTACCTATACACTACTCTATGTCTGATGTACAAGGAACTGATGTAAAGTCTGAATTTGTAAGAAAGAAATCAACAAAACTTCAGTCAACAAAGAGACAAATAACTCAACTTGCGAGCATCACAGAATTGTCACAAATCTTGATGGAACATTCTAGAAGTTGCTAGAACATTGTAGAGTGTTCTAGAAACACTAGGTCAATGGTCACCAACACTCATGTTATACAGATCTGATAGCTTAAGTGCCCAATTCCAGTCCAGAAGCTATATAGAAAACATAGATTTATGATATAGACAATTTTTGAGACTTATTGGCAACATGTAGAACAATGTGGTGACTGCAAGCTCCACGGGTTTAGCCCTTACTCTGCTATACAAATTGAATGCTGACTTGCTTTATTATAAGATCAGATTAATGTGGGGTGTGAGTGGAAGAAAACCATACTGCAAACACTGCTGACACAAATAATACCTACAATATTGGTGGATTAAGGTTAGAAGCATCTTGAGGATACATGTGATCTCACCTCGAAGCTAGCTGATTCTTTGTTGCATTCTATGCTTGGTTTGACTTTCCCTGATGTGCCTGCATACAAATTATTGAGACCCTCCTCAAGCAGGTCTTGTGGGAGTGAATAATGATCAGGACTGGCATATCTCCTCTCATTACTCTGCCTTTTTTTATTTGGACCTTGAGCCTCTTTACTTCTCCTGTCATTGCTCATTTTTGACAATAATCACACTGAATCAGAGGTTAAGTATCTGATTTGGGTGCACACACCTGGTATGATTGTTAAAGGCTATAGGACAGAGGCAGACAGTATATACAATTCAGAAGCAAAATCAGGAAGCTGGAGTCCTTCCTGTCACTTCTAGGTCTTATATACTGTGCTACATTCTATATAAGCAGAAGGATAGCTACTGACATGTCATATAACCAATAGAAATGGAGCATAGTAAAGCTCCGAGACTGTAGGACTAACAGATCAAAAGTCCGGACTGAAAGGAAGTAAATAGATAAATGTGATAGACCTGCCAAATCATTGATGGTGTGGTATAGAGTGTTCTACAATGTTGTAGAGCACTGTAGAACACTGTAGAGACACTAGGTCACTGTACATCAACAATGTTGATGCAGCTGGCTCAGATATATGAGTTTTTATTGGCCGTTGTGAGGATGGTACTTGGTTTTAATACCCTAGGTTTACCGGGTCAGTCGTTAGACTGGGATCACCTAGTCGGTTCAGGGGATGGGGATGCGAATCAGGAGTTTGTTGTTTTAACCTTGGGTAGGCTAATAGAGATGACTAAACAGAAACGAGATACTTTGTAACAATCACTAGACGCGAAACTGAATTCTCGATTTATACTGTGACTTCTTTCACAGTAAATCAAACTGGCAGAACTTCGCCCTATTTGAGGAATTACTGATTCAAACTGACAAGGGTTCACACTCAAATTGCTTTAGTCAAATACTCTTTATTTGATTTAGGCTGAGATGATGGGAACATTTCAGATGAAAAGCAATAGACAAGAACTGGGGACTAGATTTCAAGTGGGGGTCAAAATCGAATGTTCTCTTTGTAGTCAAACTAAAGCCCTTATATACCCTAGCAAATATTTCTTTATACCCTAATTATTCCTGCTTTCTGATTGGTAGCTAAGTTTTACCTTTTGACTCCTGGCTTCCGATTGGTAGACAGAAATAACTTCCTTTCTGGAATCTTGTTGGCACCGCTTGATTGGTTGACTAAAATAGCTTTCATTCTGGACTCTTGTTGGCATCGCCTGATTGGTTGACAGAAATAGCTTACTCTCTGGACTCTTGTTGGCATTACGTGATTGGCTGACCCTACTTGCTTCTATTGTGGAATGGACGAATGTTGGGTAGGGATCATTTGTACAGGGCCTGGATGTGCAAATGCTGATCTGCTTCACAGGTGTCTGTATACGGCCCGGATGCGCAGATGTTGAAATGCTTCTTTGGTGCAATTGGTTGGCTCTAGTGACTATTTGTTGCGTTGTTCATGTGTTGATTTGGATTACGAACAGATTTAGCCTGGTGCACCGTAGTACTGTTGGTTTCATAGAGTTTTGAAGAATGCAGCTGGTGGCTGATTTTATGATCGGAAACTGAGTAAGGTGAATGGAAGCCCCAGTGGCTGATTCGGAGTTGGCCGGCAGACCTATAGTAGGTCGGGTAGTGTGCCTGCCATCTTCACTCTTCTCGGTTCTCCCTTTTCCTCAAGCTTCCAACTTTCTGCCCTGCCTTTTTTCTGACCGTCTATTTGCTTTTAACCATTACCGCGGTATGTCTGCGGTTGTCTGTTTGATTCTCTTCATCTTATACCATTTTTGCTTGAACAGCATATCAAATTATGGCATCCCGTGTGATCCTCGAGTCTGGTCCAGACAATGATGCTGTTCCCGAGCGGTGCGTGAATTGCTGCATGCTGTAGTCCTTCTCTTGATGGCAACTCACTTTCCCATTCTAGCTCCATCCACTCAATATCCGCCTTACCATCCCCTACTCTTCCTTCCTCTCCCATTACCGATTACTTTCTGCTTCCTGGTCATGAAACGGGCACTTTGACCGGTGGCTACCCTCCTTATGACAATTCCTATTTCTATGTGGACTCCGGCGACCTGGGCAACCATACCTTGTTCATTTTGTGTCCAATCGCCTTGAAGGTTGTGCTTGATGACCCCATTGTATTTCACGAGGATTATGCGGAATAGTATTCGTGCTTCATGGACCGTTTGTCTGGCATTTGGCATTCCCTTATTCTCCTCATCCCTTATCGTGTAGGGGTACCCGTTCTCCCTACCTGGTCCGCTTCTCATTGCCACAATTGGTTCCGTGGATTTCTGTCGCTTGCCGACTTGGATCTTCCTACTATTGCGGGAGTTCATACTCATGTCACTGTGGTCGACTGCCTCGAGGAGGATCCTGATGCGTACGGCTATTTCCTTATGTTTTTCAGGTGCTGTATTCTGACTAATATGACTGTCTTACTAGCCCGACCTGGGTGGTCTGCACACCTGAATGCTTTGATGTTACGGGTGGATCTAATTTTCTTTGCTCAGAGTTTGCTTTTGCTCCAGTTCGATGGGCACCAGGCTCCATAGCACCGGAGGTACTGGTTAAACATTTAGGGGAGGACTTTTGGATTGTGCATTTTCTTCAATAGTTATTCCTGCTGTTTGTAAGCTCTTTTCAGGATGTGGATTAGTCGGCCCTATTAATTCTGGGAGTAGTCATGCTGCGGATGCTGTAATTGTCTTCAGACCTTTGATTACCGGCTTCATCACTCCATTCTTGAACTTATTAAGGGTCTTGCCTTGCCAAAGGTTTGGTGGACCCGAAACAATCAGTTGGATGGTACCGTACTGCTGGTTCTGTGTGGTTTCCGATAGTTTGCTATGCTTTCCCACCGTTTGAGAGGTTCGTTGTTATACCTCCTTTTGATGAGCTCATATTTCAACCTGTCATGTGACCGACTGGTAATGTTATGTTCCCCAATTTGAATGATCATTCTTCTACCATGATCTCAACATGAAACCTTTTCATGGTGTGACACCGTATTCAAAGCTTCTGATGCTTAGTACAACTGTCAGCCCATATTCTGGAATTCATATATCCATGCAATTAGTAGGACTCACCAGTAAGACATATCAAATCACACCCCTTTGAAAGGCAATGCTACTTCCTAGGGACTCATTCAGTATTGTCATAACAATTAAGGCCAATCATGTTACCTTTTACCTTTTCTTTTTGTACTATCTATGAGAAGGTAAGATAGACTTGATGAAATAGGGTTTGCATTGCATATAGATGGCTCACCACCGACACTCTGAACAAGACTAAGGCTTGACATATCAATGGCCTATATCTGCTTCTGAAAATCTTTCCAGGGCTTTTATAAAAGCTTCCTCTACCTTTACCCACTCAATAAATCCCATAGCTAGGGTTGTGTACTGGCAATTATGAGTGATGAAAGAGTCATCTTATATCAAATAATAAGTCTGTTATATTGCTTTTGCTAATAATACCCTATATTGTCATTTGAAAAATTAAATAATGTCAATATATGACCAAGAATGGACAGATTCTGGCAAAATGTTCCCTATTATTTAAGAACAGTATATAGCCTCACCTATACATAGTGTTTTATGGAAAGTTTCACACTTTAATACTTGGTAATATTGGAAACTTGACAAATGTTTAATAGATAAATATACTGGAAATACTCAATTTGAACTGGTTATGCGTTCTAATGCCGGAGTGACAAATGCTTTTAACTCCATTGGTTTTGATTCAAACAGCAAAACCCAAAATGCATCTGAAAGCAGCCTTTTTTTTGTTTTTTTTTATGAATCTGTGGTTATTGCCTGCTGGAGCGTAGCTTTATGGTAGACAATATACTACATCAGCTAGTGATTGATAAGCCTTCTTTCTAACCTCTTTCCACCAATCCTTTATCCATACAGGCTCTGAACCCTATGACACCGTTTTTCAGCAAGTCATTAACTCACAGGTGCGCCCAAAATTAGTTAAGGATTAATAATATGTGAATCCGGATTTGTAAACATCAACCTTGATAAATATGATGGTGGTGTGAATGTGTGGTACCGTGGTGGTTTGGTGCAGTGATGGACCGCAGATGCAATGTGGTCTACACATGGAGGATGAGCTGTCACAACCCAGTGGAGTCAATTCACTTAGTCTCGATGTGTTGCTATGTCCTTCATCAACTTGTCTTATCTGCCTTACCTTGCCAGGTGGCCTCTGCTTTCATTTCTTCTTCGTACTCTTCCCTTTGTCCAGCTCTCTCTCGCTCTATAGCAGATCCAGTTTGCTGAATGTCTCGTAGAATTGACCTGTGTGATGAATGACCCTAAAGAGTATGTTGGTGAACAGTACCCAGCATCTCTACAGCATTTAACAATGTCCTACAATGTTATAGAACACCCTACAATACTCCATCAATGATTTGACAGATCCATCATATTTATCTATCTACTTCCTTTCAGTCCAGATTTTCGATCTATTAGTCCTACAGTCTCGGAGCTTTGCTATGCTCCATTTCTATTGATTATATAATGTGTCAGTAGCTATCCTTCCACTTAGATAGGATGTAGCACTGTATATGAGACCTAGAAGTGACAGGAAGAACTCAGCTTTCTGATTTTGCTTGAAGGTGAGTTTGTACAGTATTGGACTGAATTTAGCTTCCTGATTTTGCTTCTAGATTGCCTACACTGTCTGCCATTGTCATATAGCCTTTCACAAGTACACCCTTCTGGTTGTCATATTGCCACTTTGGAATTTGTTACAAGCTATATGACAATGGCAGACAGAAAGTTCAGAAGGCACATAGAATTTGATACACTCAGCAAGTATATGAAGGTTGTCGTCCAGAACTGTCTGAGCCCAGGCATGTACTCAACCTGCGGCTTGCGGAAGGCATTGATATGTTTGCACAACACAACACATCACTCTTAGAATTGGATGTTCTGCAAAACCATGGGAGTCTTGAACTCTTTGACATCATAGGTCAATTTCCCACTATGCAGCTTTTGTCAGTAATTAGAACATCCCATGTGAATTCCCCAGGGCATATAAGTCATTCTGTGTGGTTGCTGTTGGGGCCTGTTCATGCTTTGATTCACATATCAGGAATGGGGTTAAAGTCTCGAATGCTGCATCGACCTATGAGACCATTGCAGCTTTCAACTTAGCTGTATCATCACAGTCCACCCTCAGCTAGAATTTGGAAAATGAGTCCATGACATAGAGAAAGATTGATGGGCCTACGATGTGATACATAGTTTGGATATTCTCGTTCTCACCCTGCTCAAGCAAATGTCTCAAGAGAGGGCTTTTCTCCATAAGTTTCAAGTATGACCAATGCAACATGTTTTCCCTGCATAGTTAGCTGTTCACTGAAATACCGAAATACCCAAAGAATGAGAAATTTGTCTTACGCAGTGGTGAGCTTGGGTGCTTTAACATCATCCATCAGTTTGAGTCTATGATCTGACTCTTGAACCATCTCTCTGGGTGTTGCAAAAAGGTCAACAACTTGGCACAGCACTCATTTTGCCTAGATTTGGTTCTTGCTCCTACTGGAAGATTGTTGATCAAGTCAGAAGTGTACATAGTGGATGGGTAGTTGTATGCACACCAGAATTTCCTGGCTTTTCATGAGATCATTTTCCACCTCAAGAGAGGCAACCTTGCGCTTCAGTGAAGCTATTGTGCTCTCTTGGATGGTGCCCGAGGTGGATGTGTCGAGCTCGGAAGGTGTTGCGAATGAGAAGGGAAAAGCGGTTATAGTCAACATAGTTTATTCCAGCAAGGAAAGAGCATCTTATACACAGAGACGGTGGGAAGGAAGGAAGAGGAATGATGTTTGGTCTTTCTGAAGCACCCCAGATCATCAATGGGGTTGGTGGTTCTGGCTGGTGTGGTAGAGGACAATCTGCTCACAGGAGTCTTGAAAAATTGCAGGTCGAAAATTGAGATGAGCATGATACAAAGCTACTTTGTGTGAAGAGAATTAACACATAGCGGGCTTATGATAGAGAAAGTGCAGTCACCTGTGATTGAGAGAAATAGCCAGGAATAAAGGAGGCGCAGAGGCATTGATTTTCTATACCTCTCTGATTGCACCTTCTAGTAGGAATAGTTCAACTCTCACAATCAACCTCCTTATTTTCATTTGTTATATGCTGTATTAAATCAGGAAGCTGGAGTTCTTCCTGTCACTTCTAGGTCTTATATACTGTGCTACATCCTATCTAAGCGGAAGGATAGCTACTGACACAGGCATCACTGAGCACCCATATTATCTTATTCATTCAACAAATGCACCCTATCTATCGCACTTTTGCTCTGTTCATTGCATCTATATGTTGGAGATCATTGACCCAGTGTCCCTACAGCACTCTACAACGTTCTAGCAACTTCTAGAACGTTCCATCATGACTTGTGACAGTTCTGTGATGCCTGCATGTTCAGTTAATTATCTCCTTGTTGACCGGAGTTTTGGCTATTTATCTCCTACAAGTTCGGACTTTACACTAGCTCCTTGTACATCGGATATAGAGTAGTATATATGTCCTAGAAGCGACAGGAAGGTCTCTAGCTTCCTGATTTCGCTTCTAGGTGTGTTAGATAGATATTTATTGCAATGTATAGCTTC
>JACXVL010000826.1:0-16842 GCA_014898675.1 Athelia sp. TMB | reverse complement strand
GTTGATGATTGTATCAACCGAGCGTGGAACCCCGAAGCTGTCATAGTACACCAGAGAGCTGGAAACTGGTAACCAAAGTCAGGATATGCAATCTTGAGAAACCCAGAATACACGCGCCTTGCCTGGTTCCCTTCAACGAGGAATCAATCTGCCTCACTACACATCCCACGGCCTGTTCTCCGCTCTCTTGGATGAGATATACACCAATCTTCAGGTCAGTCTTCGCGTGTAGACCACTGAAACAATAAAAATTGATCAGTGAAGATAGCAGATGATCCGGACAGTTCAGCTCACAGCCTGAAATGGAAGGACGTTTCCTTCCACTCCGCATACGTATCTCGAGCAAGACCTGATGCAGTCTTCATCGTGTCTTCTCCGACCCAGACCTTGACCCGACAGTTGTCACCAACTTCGCATCGCCCCCGAGTGGGAAAACTATAACAGCTTATATCTGGCAGTCATATCAGTAAGGCTTTTCGGGATCCCCCTGTGCTACTAACCCTGCACTAAGAGTCCTGTATGTGGCGCAGTGCTGACCGAGATTGGCCCGTTATGCATCCTAAATGGGCCCATGATTGTCGCAGAGTAAAGAAGAAGCGAGAGGAGATGAAGGACCTTATGACAATCTCACGCGGGTTGGATGCCTCGTTCTCGACATTTGTAATAAACCATCGGAGTCTGAGAGTCGGATACTTACTGCAGCCCGGAGGGAGCCGTGCGTGATCCTCGAGGCAGATCAGCCCATATGCAAGTTACCGGATCGTAGATTAAGTTGGGTGCTGATAGGATGCTGTCGAGACCCTGCTGGATTCTGATCAGTATATTTAGCAATTGGCGCCTGGCTCACTGGGTAGTGTATTTTAGCGCCTGAACTGTATGGGCACATGTGCAGGGGTAATGGCTGAAATTGTGTTCTGTAGATATGTCATGTTTGCTGGAAATTTCGTGATCCAACTGCCTGAGGTTGTTGTCCTACAGGATGGCTACAAGGCTATGACAGCAGCTGTAAGCGCTCAAGGCGATGCATCTGAAAGCGCACACAACCTTCTAAGGCAGCGCACATTTCCGGCTTTACATTGTTTTAGATCCGTTGTGTGTAGTGCCTCGACGCCCATCGCGCCTCACTCTAGGATAAGGTTGCCTGTATGAGCTTGCAAGAGAGTCCTGGAGGTCTCCAGGCGCCGGAAGTTCGAATGGGATTGTTGAGCGTGTTCCATCTCAGCAAGTCGCAAGAGGAAAATTGAAAGCAAATGAGATGAATTGAGCGGCCTAAGTAGATCCAAACACTAAGGTCGACAAGCGCTGGCAAGCAAGGCTGGCGAATGGTTGAATGACAAGGGGGTGAAGTAGTCCTTAAGACTATGAATGAGACTAGGTGAATAGATAAATCTAATGCTTGGTTAGTAGAACAAAGCGACATCAAATACTCGAGTACTCACAAAATATAATGAGGCATGGGTGATCGATGACTTCCCACCAGTCTGCTGAACTCAGCTCATTTCAGCATATGAATTATTCTCTGTAGTTTTCCGGTCATGCACCCAAACAGTGCCGAACTTGAAGGCAAATTGGTTGTGTGTTGGTTGGGACTTGCTGAAAATTTCATGACGTCTTACCTCCGTCGAGGCAGGAGGCCAGCCTGGCGAGGAACTTGCAATTGCCACGGTCCGCATGATCGTGATTCGCGACCGGGAGAGGTAACGCCGGACACAAGTTCCCCACAATTCCCTTTATCACATCTTCGTTGTCCCAGAAATGTCCCATCATCATTCAACCCTTTCTTCATGTCCAACTACAGCGACGAAAACTTGACGCTCTGCGTGCCTAGACCCTCATCTGGTCAAAATCCACACCAGCCTGTGCTCGTCCGCGCCCCGAAGCCCGACTTGACTCGCGAGGACGCACCTGTAAATCATATTCTCATCAAAGTTGACCGCTTTGGATGGTCAGCAAACAAGTAAGTCAGCAAACATGATGTGTGGCAACATGTTGATTGACCACTTCCAGTGTTACTTATCAGGTGAGGCTCTTGGTGTAATAAATGAGCTGGCATTCTCAACAAGAACATAGGCACTGGGCGAAGCACCTCACTTTAGGTATAACGCACTATTCACTTCCAAAAGGCACGCTACTTACGCAAAGTAAAGGTACTTTGACTTTCACCCTGCTCCTACATCGACGAACCCACCGGTCTCACCCGCAACCCATGGCCTTATCCCGGTTTGGGGCTTTGGGACCGTGGTAGCTTCCACCCACCCTCGCATCCAGGCAGGCGAACGCGTGTATGGATACCTCGCACCCTCACGATATCTCCTCCTTCCTATTTCACCATCCGACGTGAACAAATACGCGTTCTACGTCCCTCGCCCAGAACTGCCCGCAGATCGCCGACCATACAACCAAATCACTCGATGTTCCACAGACCCCATGTATAGCCCCTCTCCTAAAATCGAAGATCTGACCATGCTCTACCGCCCATTGTTCTGGACCTCGTTCTGGTGCGAGGACTGGCTCTTCTCCGCGACAAACCCGCCTTATCGCGGAGCAAAGAACATTCTCATTTCTTCCGCCTCCTCCAAAACTGCGTTCTGCCTAGCCTACCTTGTAAAGAAGCGTCTGCAGAAAGAGAATCTCAATACCCGCGTAGTCGGGTTGACTTCGAAGGGGAACATGACATTCACCGAAGGGTTGGGCCTTTATGATGTTGTCTATGACTACGACTCCCTTACGGCCATCTCCACTTCTGGCGACAAAGATGGATCGTGGGTATACACAGATGTAGCAGGGAACAACAAACTCAACACCCGCGTGTTCGCTCACTTTGGAGCAGGTCTCGCCACAGGGATCCAGTTGGGGCTCACCAACCTCTCACCCTCCGCGCCCGAAGCTTCCAGTACCAAATGGAGTACCAATACCTTTGAAGGCTCTTCGTCCTCGAAGGGTGTGCGGGAGCTGGAACAGTTCTTCATGCCCGAGTGGCTCACACTCCGTCGCCATCAGCTCCCGTTGCAGACTATTACATCGCTTCAAGCCGAGGCGTGGACAGCGCTGATGCGCGACTGCACGAAGTGGGTGAGGATGGGCAGGGTGTATGGCGGGACTGCAGTAATCGATGCCTACAAGCGCTTTGGCAGTGCTGGAGGCCCGGACGTTGGTTGGGTCTGGAGCTTGTGGGAGAACGACTCAGCGAAGCTCTAAGTGATACGTATCAAAATGGAAACTGAATTAATTCTACCCCATGAAATACAAAAATATACTCGAGATAAAGTAGTAAATATCCGTACTTGGATCGTTGCAGAATTGAGAATTGGTTCAAAGCTCGCCCAGCACCCTCTGAGACCCCAGAACCTCCATGCCGCCCCACTCCAAAACCCGGAACAGCCCCGTATCCGCCATGCGGGACGCATCTACTCCCACAATGCCCTGCCACTTCACCACGTCCTCATCTGCTCTTGCTCGTGCACCAGTCCATTCATTCAACACATCCTCAGACAAGCCCTTGAAAAGCATAAACACACGAGTTATCACGTCTGGCCGTGGAGTAACTTCTAGCGGTGCTGCTCTCTCGTAGGATTCTTGAGGAACAAATCGTAGCGCCACGAAACTGTGCTTAAGGATCGAAGGAAGCCAGTATCTGCATAGATGTCGATGAGGAGCACATGGAAAACCTACAAAATGGCCTACGTGATGAATGAAGTCCTGGCCTCCAAGTGAAGGCCAAGGGCCGCCAATGCCTTCTCAAGGTAACGAGGAACGCTGTCGACGCCAAGTACAACCGCATTATCATCATGCAGGTCACTATGTGCAGGGCTAAAGTACTCTGCCGGTGGTAGCTGACCCGACACAGGAGATAGAGGAGGGGTCATGGGCACTGTGGAGTCCGTTCTGACGATGCGTAGTTAGCGATATATGGGGATATTGCTCAAAAAAAGTGACTCACTCAGCCTCCCAAAAAAGATATGCCACCTCCGTGCCGGTGCTTGTCTCGACCAAGCTCCCATCCTTTTGCGTGCGGATTGTCCACTCGATGTGCTGACCTCTTTGTTCTTTGATAGGAACCTTGGGATAGATGACGGAGAACTCCCATTCCGGTACAAGCGAGAGCTTGACAGACGCGGCAATCTCGTTTGGCGAGTGCAAATAAATGACCGGCTTGCCTCCTATTTGCTCGACGTGTAGACATATGGTGTCTCCATTCTCGAGTTCGTGGTGTGCTAGGTTCCGATCAGGATTCATGGTGCCATAGTAATCATGAGTCGCCCTGAGGCCTTTCCGACATATTCCCAATCTGCGCGTCACCGCATCGAGAACTTCTTCCAACAACGTTGATGTTTGGGCAGTAACCGGGATCTGTCGACCCTTGTAATCTACATTGAAAATAATCTTGTCTCCCTCTGAAGCACCTGTGTTGTATCTATATGACTGGCAATGCGTTTATGTGTTGAGACTGACCTGAAGTTGGGAGGTGGGTCTGTCCTGCAAAGGGTGTCGACAGTACAAGAGATTTCTTCTGCGGTTGGGCGTCGGCTTCGATGACTTCAACTGTCTTTAGGTCGCCAATTACTTCTAACCACGAGTCTTGTGTGATTTCTGCGAGATGACCGTCACATACGGCCAAATCCTTCGTTTGAATAGTAACGCGAGGTCTATCAAGGGAGGGAAAATACTGGCAAGCCAAATCAATTGCTTTCTGAGGAAAATGAGCGGTGGAACAAGAACTGATCAAGAAGTGTTGCCTGCCTGGTAAGTGTCCGGTCGAGAAACTATGACACGGCGTGAACCATGTTTTAGAACAAATAGCTTCGAATTCCTAGTATTGGAGGTTGTTTTTGATGCGACTTTGGGCATTGTAGAAAGGTAGCGACGCTGCGACGGGTCCTTGCACGTAAGCACCGAGGTTGTTGGCTCGGACCGTCACGGCGGAGAGATTTATTCGCCACTTGGCGGATTCACTTGGCTCACTTGCCGCTGCCAAATTAGGCGGGCTCACTTGGCTCACTTGCGCACCTTCACTTGGCACTTGCACTTGCACTTGCTCCCGATCACCACCCAACCTCCCGACGTCGCCCACGGCTGCTGGAGGCATCGAGCGGCCTCGCCTTTGTTACAAGGCTCTACTACCGTTGTTTGGGTCTTGGCTACCGACCACATACCGGCGTGCGCCTTGTTCTCGTCATCAACTACAAACTACAGTCGCCGCTTGTTGGTGCTCGCCCCGTTCTCTGAACAAGGTTCCGGGACGGCACCTGCAAGCCAGATGCCTAGATCTGCTCGTCTCTGACCAGCTCGTCTCCCCAATGCCCGTACCCACGAGGGAATGCATGGCTATACAACGTCCTCCGCACCCATTGCCCGCCACGAGTAGCCGTGCGCGGGTCTGATCCGGCCCTGCCTAGTGAAGGTTCTGGAAGGCCCAGCGAGGAGATGAGGCGCCTCTCATGGCATGGTGGAGGATGAGGCGCTGATCTACGAGTGTGCAAATACGTGTCCGTCGTGAACACAGGGGACTGCGTGGGCACGCAGAGCATCATAGCAGAGGACACCTCGGTACGAGCACTTTGTTTTCAATCGTGCCAAGGCTTTTCACTCACAATAGCTCAGGTAAGCTCTTTGAGCTTTTAAAAACATCATTCCTATGCTATTAGGTGCGCTCTTTTGTAGACACTGCATGGGCATTGTGCGTCTGCTACCCATGCCCAGGCGCTGACCATGAATGTGGCTCGGAAATATACTAAAGAGATGTCGCAATGGAAGGAGAAGATATACTTAGGACTTTGTAGGTACAACAATATTGCACCAAATATACTGCTCAAGTCCGCACAGGTGTTTATGAGTGTGATAGATCGACACCCAGCTGAATAGCTGCATGTATTACTGTATATCCCCTGGTTATTCCCTTTTTGTATGTTACAGTTTGCCTTGTAGGCTGTTGCGCCCGCGAACGTATCGTATCCCGAGGAACCAATCCGATCGAAAGCGGTGCTTTTAGGGATTACAATCGTCGAAGGGAGGCAAGTGAAGTTGATCGCAACCCTTCGCAACCTCCGATGGGGCGAATGCTATTGCATGTGGCTTGAAGATGAGGTCTTCGCCGAGGCCTGTAGCGGGAGCAGGTTGGCTGGGGTGCGTCCAATGGCCAGCATGAACGGCAAGTGATCATCGGGGCCGTTTGGTGGAGGGGTACTCCGCCAAACCAAGGGAATCTCGACCGAGTGGAAGACCGAAGGAGGACCGAAGCAAAGTCACGTGATTCAATCGAAGAAATTGTACTGCAGATTCGGCTCTGGAGCACCAATGACGAGCGCAGCGAGGTCTCGTTTTCTGCCTATGCTATACTATAGTCAATGGAGAGTAATCTAATCCAGTGGCTATCTACAATTTTAATAGGGGAATAGTAGATTATGATTATGTAATCCCACTGCTATAGCACGGTTCGGCCACTGATATGGCGACAGCCGAGTCGGTTTGAGGGCAGTTTGGGAGAGAAACCCTGGCTAATAAATGGCCATAATCGGGCATTTAGAAACCCTTGGAATGACCGATTTTTCTGTGGTGGAGGCAAGTGAAAAAGCCAAGTGCAAGTGAGACAAGTGAACGTAAGTGAACTTGTCTCACTTGGCTTCACTTGCCCTGCGACAAGTGAGCCCAAGTGAAGACAAGTGAATCCGCGCGGGCGCAAGTGAATCCGCCACGTGAAAAAGTTAACTCTCGTCACGGCGACGCGATCGTGTTGTTTTACCTTGTTTGTCCTGCGAGTCGTTTCGCACTGAGTCCCCCCAGTGCCCACATTCGTTATTACACCGCTCAATTGTGCACACTCCATAGCCGCTCTTTTTTAACGGAGAATGGGCATTTCTGGTCTTCTACCTCTTTTGAAATCCATTCAAGTTAATAAACATCTTTCGGAGTGTTCTGGCCAAACATTAGCTGTCGATGCATACGTCTGGTTGCACAGAGGAGTGCACTCTTGTGCCACAGAGTTAGCGACTGGAAAGAAGACCAACAAGTCAGTCTTATAGGTTGCATATCACAGGGCTACTCTGATAGTTTCATAGGTATGTTGACTATGCTATGCATAGAGTGCGCCTCCTGCGGCACCACAAAATACAGCCATATGTTGTGTTTGACGGGGGACCACTGCCGGCGAAGAAGGGCACTGAGGTTGAGCGGAAGCAGCGGCGAGATGAAAATCTGGCCAAGGGAAACGCATTGGCTGCCCAAGGGAAACACAGTGATGCTCGCGACTACTACGTGAAATGCATAGACGTGACACCTCAGATGGCATATCAATTAATAAAGGTTCGCCCGCCCTGCCCTTTCTACGGCAACTCCTTTATGCTGATCGCGTGCTATGTAGGCCCTTCGTGCCGAAGATATCCCCTACATCGTTGCCCCGTATGAAGCCGACGCTCAACTGGCATACTTAGAGCGCATTGGCCTGGTCGACGGCATCATCACAGAAGACTCTGACCTTCTCGTATATGGCTGCCGCAAAGTCTACTTTAAGCTTGATGCAGTGTCTGCGACGATGACATGCATATCCCGCTCCGACTTTGCCGCCAACGAAGACATCTCGCTCGCAGGATGGTCTGATGTTCAGTTTCGCGCTATGGCCATTTTGAGTGGATGTGACTACCTGCCCAGTATACCGGGAATTGGCCTCAAGACTGCATGGGCTTTGTTGCGCAAGTCGAAAACCGTGGAGAACGTAATTCGAGCCGTCAGGTTGGAGGGGAAGAAGGCTGTGCCAAAAGAATACTTGAAAGCTTTCAGGCTTGCAGAGAATGTCTTTTTGCATCAACGAGTGTATGATCCTGTAAGCGAACGGTTGGTACATCTGAACGATGTACCTGAGGACGCCGAGTTGGACGAGGCAACTTTGGCTTATATGGGAGGGTATGTCCAGCCACACCTCTAATTGCATAGCGTGCTGATCAACCGCATTCTGCAGTGACATGGACCCCGCGGATGCGAAGAGAGTTTCTTTAGGAGACGCAGATCCTGTGACACTTCTTACTATGGAGGACATCAATCCGGGATATGTGGCGCGTGTACCTCTCAAGTCAACATTCATTCCTATTTCTGGCAAAGGGAAAGGGAAGGCGGTACCTTCCGGAAAATCTGCCAGCGAGGGGATACTGCATTTCTTAGGTACGCATTTCTATTTGCCCACATCATTCTAGCTTTTGACTGGCTGGTTCAGTTCCTAAACCGAAAGTTGATACATCCTCATCCAAACCTAAGAGTTCATCTCAGCCTGTCAAGAAGACCATGGTAGTGGGCAAAGCAAGTGGCAAACGGACTTTGGCCGATGCCATGGACTATGACATCGCAGCACGAAAGAAGATACGAGACAAATCTCTTTCACCCGCCAAACCCAGAGTCTCTACCGAATCACGTTTTTTCGCAACTGGCCCGCAGGCAACTGCGCTAAACAAGGACCATACAGCGCCAATTGCTGGCCCCTCACGCATTCATGATCCAATCGATGTGGATAAAGAGAATATACCTATAGCTTATGAGGACGAAGATTTGGACTTTGCTATGGTTGAACCCGAGGATCCCGTGACACAAGAGGATGGCTACATGTCCCCTTCCCCATCTCTTGCACGCCTAAACACTCCCGAACTATCCTCACCTCTGCGACCGGGAGTCACCCGGAAACGGGATTCAGCTGACCACTTCGATGACTTCGACGAAGATGTGCTCTCAAGTCCAGACATCCAACGGATCGCGCCTCCGCTACGCCCCCCGGCACCTATCGGGCGCCTAGACTTCGCTAGGAAGGACGTACCTGCACTAGACTCCCCTCCCCTGAAAACCGCAGATAATCGGGCTGCAGGACCAGATCTACGAGATATGTTCAGTGACGATCAGACGAGTGATATTGATTGTTTTGAAGAGGATAAGTCACCCGTCACACCTGATGACAACGGGCAGACAGTGGCGGACACAAGTCTTGACTTGGATCTTGACGACAGTACAGCTGCTTTGACACGTAAAGAGGTAGTGGCGCAGGGCTGGTGGGAGAAATGGGGACATTCGGGAAAAGATAAGGAAGGACGATTTCATGTCAGTGCTTCTTGCACTTCATTTCCGTACATGATGCTAACGTGGAGGCAATAATTAGAGACCTACTTTGGTTAGGCGCGAAACTAACGTTACTCCTGCAGGTCGACATACGGCCATTCGGCCTTCGGTCAACTCTGCGCCAGCGAAGCTGAGACCGCAACCGCGATTGTCAGATGGACGTTCCAAGGCGAGACACAGTTTGGTCTTCTTTCAAGACGTGAAAGACACGCCTAGAAGAGAATTGGCTACTAGACCACTCGAGTCTGGGTCATCCGGATCTGACCTTGGCGATGAAGATATCACCAAGTCGGTGAAGATGAGATTTGAGAAGTTCAGGTGATTTTAAATCCAGTTTATAAGTTTTGGTCGCAGGCTAAACGGGCGATCCTGCAGATGCAACCCGATTAGATGAAGTGAATGAAAACGCGCGAGATATACGCTCAATCTTGGTTAATTTACCATTTTGCCTGATCCGTTAATCATACTGGGAGAATCTTGCCACCTGTAAATATGATCGAATTATGTAGCCCTGCATCGTGGTAGGACGTAATTGATTGCTGTGGTTGCTGTGTATGAAGCTGCGCGTGATGCGTAAAGGCGGCGAACTATGCTCACAGCTCCGTGAGGCTGCCATGAGGTAGAGGCATTCGAACCGCAACGACCGAGGTGGCGATAATGACTTGCAACCGAACGAACCAACTCCGAGAAGGCAAGAACGGTGAGATATCGCAAGATCACAACCAACCGTTCATCTGAATTTGTCGAGGCTGAGGGCAACAAAAAAACGCGCTTTGAAGGGTGACATTTATCATTTCGCACTCAAACGCAAGACATGGCAGTAGGTAGGATATTGACAGGCAAATGTCCAGGCTACTCGCTGTATCAGTAAGGCGCAGGCGCGATTTCCGGAAACGACCACCGTGCTGACTGCGATGTACCAACATGGGAAGAGACAATTTCCGGGAAGGCAGCAGGTCGCGTGGGGAAAACAGCTTCAATTCAGCCCCTCCTTGACGGCAACGGCCCAGCTTGGATAGGCCAAAACACGGCTCTGGGTGCAATATGAGCGGCTATGAGCAAGAAAATGTGGAACACTCACATTTAAACTATTCCACGACTTCTCGACACCACTTGACAGCACTCCCAAGCAAACATGCGACTCTGTCCTGTCAAAGTCGAGAAGATTGCCTAGGCCGAGAATAACCGTTTGAAAATGGGTCGTGGGGACGACAGAACTCTTGCGAACTTGAGGGAGACAGCTCCAATCCTGTCGACAATCAGGACTTGATTGGTGCGGTGCGCAGTGTGCCTGCCGTGGAGGGCATGACCATGGTCGTCCAAGCTTGGGCGACAGTCGACTGTTTGATCATTGGGCATCTGGATGCTAGGGGTCGGCCAACCAAGAGAATCCAGCGCAAAAGAAATTGTGTGACCCGATAGGGTTCCGCTTCAATGAATTCCATGCCGGTAGGTGACCAAGTGCATTCACCGGGTGCCAATTGCTCGCCTCCTCAAGCACTATCGATCGGGCAAGAAGCCGGCGAACGACAAGAAAGATATAGCAGAAATGCACAAGAGAACCCGGGGGGTGCAATCGCGGCGGCCTTCGTTTAGACTGTTTGCAGGAACGGCCGTAATAAACAATGAATTGGAGCTGAGCTCGAAGTTCCAACCCAGCGAAATTGATTTTTCACGGCCCGCCGCTGTAGGGGGTTTCTGCTTTTTTTGCGTATTCTTCCAGCAAGACCATCGACCACCACCACTGATATCGCGCCCCCCCGATCGAATCTGATATCTGCCGACCTTCGATTCTGGAATCTGGGGTACCTCATGGCATGTGAACGCTGGTTGCTCACCATTATCAATCATTGCGTTTGGTGAACGCGCTCAGTCCGAGAGTGAAGCCCTAGAAAACCCAACGGGTTCTGCCCACTCCCCGGCGTGACACGCACAAAGCCAGCGGCTCTCTCGATGTGATGCCACATACTCCGTCTAACCCCCGAAGTTCTGGGCCACACGCCGCTTTGGAGAATCGAAATGTCTGGAAGAAATCGTCACTGGGAAGAAAACTAGGGGACAGGGCTGATCTTTTTAGTACGACTCCTCTAGTGCAGGACAGGTTTGATTTGAACCCCACAGCAAGCTCAATCGAGTGGAGATGTCACGAGATGGATTTTAAGCCCCGGCCTCCGCCGCTGCCAATGGCTTTAGCTCGATGAGCCAATTTGGCACGGATGCAAAGGATTGCAATAAACAGTCCAGAATTCCCTTGTCGAAACTTGCTCTCCTGGTTTCTCGCCACACGCATCGCAACATCTGGTTGACTCGCCCTCCCGGCGTTTCAGAAAGGGACAGGTTAGCGGACCTCGCAGACGGATGAAGTAACAGCCCCTGCGATCAAGGCTTGCTGCGTTCCTTGAACGGCCTGTTTTGCATGCATTGCGACCCCCTACCTGCAGTTTACAACACCAGCTTTTAATATCCTAGGAGAGTGAGGAGAAAGGGCAGCACCATAAATTCTGAGCTATCATCACTGTTCTTACAAAAACGACGCAACCACTTTGGTCGGCCTTGTTCTCCCATCAAGCTCATTGCTTTTATCGCGCGCCGTCTAAATTGTCTATCGGTACGTGGTGCACTCCTATTATGATTTTCCCGTGTTGATGATCCGCAGATTCCACCTCGAACGTCGAGAAGCAAATGCAGACACCCTCCCCTCCCTCCGACGGCCAATACCCCGATAACCTTCGACCTTACGCGCCCCACCATCCCGTAGATTGGGAGCATTCTAACCAAGCTCCCTCCAGGCTACCATCCTCGCACGAGCCAACTGGTCGTGGAGAGACGGATACTAGCGCTGTGACTTCGTACGTCTCTCCCGGTCCATATCACGAACCGCACCATGCTCGCCCACCCCATCATCCATCCTCCCAAGTTGCCAACAACCAGGAAGTGGTGGGTTACCATCCCCATCATCGTTTAACGATGCCTTCGGAGAACAGGCCACCCGTCCAGATAAACACTGGTATGATCCGCACTAGTCATCAACACTCGGTGACGCAGCTCCATGTCCCGGGGGACAACATTGCCAACCATATGTCGGGCCGACATCAGCAGAACTACTCGCCGCCGACATCGAGGAGGCACTCTAACGTGGGTATATTTGCACCCGTGCAGTATGCATCGCCGCCTTCTGTGCACACACACACGTCGGCATCTCGTGAGCCACTGAGTGAATATCCAGAGCCTCTGCGGCCAACCCCGTACGCGCGATCTGCGTCAGCAGGGTATCAACGTGACGCTGCTCAGGGGTCGCTGCATCCACCACTTTGGGGATCGGCCGCTGGGTCTGATTCAGAGACAGGACCAGCCAGTTCCATCTCGCCATCCCCCGTTGAAGGCCATCATCCGCATGGCCCTATATGGTCCCCAAACCAACAATTCGATCACGACGGCATGTCCAACCCGAACACTGCTCGCGAAGACTCGAGCCCGAGCGCTGACTCGTACTCCGCTTCTGATTCTGGTTCATCGCCTACGCACGCTTCTTCCATTCTCCATGGTGCAGATCCATATCATCGGCCGCCTACATCTCGTTCCCAGTCCAAGCGGCCAGCAGGCGCTGCGGGCTCCCGCAAGAACAAGATGCACGCCTGCCCGATATGCAAGAAACAGTTTCCAAGGCCCAGTGGTCTTGCCACGCACATGAACTCGCATACCGGGGCAAGACGTATGTCACCGCGCGATATCTACTACATTGACCGTCCCTGACGGTTCCCTTTTCCATCTAGCCTTCGAATGCCCGTGGCCTGGGTGCGACAAGCTTTTTACTGTACGCTCAAACGCGAGGCGACACATGAAAACCCACGGCGACGCACCTCCAACCGAATCGCAGGCTCTTCAGCCCCCGCTCCCGATCGATTTCGAAGCGCCTGTTGTCGCGCATCACCAGCATGCCACTCCAATCCCTCCCCTCCGATGGGTTCAATCCGGACCGACTAATCATGATGGTGCATGGTCCTTCCAGGCACCTGAGTCGCCATCCGAGTCAGGTCCCGTCGCGGGTCCTTCCTCTAGAGTTTATCCTGCCCGCTCATCGTCGCCCAAGGTTGAGGAATACGATGATGAATATCACCGAAGTTGGGTGGGTTTATTGCATCTCGATGGTTACTCGTTTGCTGATCAATATCCGAGCCACAGCAGGAATCACAGCAGTGATATTGTGTACTTTGTTGCTGGCCGTCGCCTCGTTGACTTTGAAAATCTTTTATGTTACCAGTAGCCGCCCAGATTTTCTTGCTTACACACGCTTTCATCGCTTTCCATTTGCTTTCACAAAGTTGTCTATGCTCTCGCTATCTCATGTACCGTGTAACGTTTTTTTTTACACTCGCTATGCCTCTTGAATATCTGTCTTCAAATTTTGCTATCATTGTACTTACGCTTCCATCTTCCTATACATGAGTGTTCGCTGTTTCCAGTGAGCTATTTTAGCGGGCTACTATCACCATCAACTGTACACCCCACGTTTTACCAAACTTTGAAAAGCTTCGCGGGAGTGAAATGAAACGCGTGTCTGGTCATGGGGTGTTAATGTTCCTCTCAGATGGAATTAGCCGGATCAAGCGTGTTGAGTATTAGATGATGATTGCCTGTATAGCACTTGTTACCCCTCACTATCGCGTCCGCCAATTTATTATATCGCCGCAATCTGCAGGTCTAGTGGCCAGAGCAGTACTAGTACTTATCCAGGGTCCCTGTGCACCAGATCGCTGAGATTCAGGCAACAAGTCGTGAAATGGGGTCCCGTTTGTATAGTGTTTATGCCTCGCTAGTAGCGGCAAGTGGTCAATGATCTAACCTAATCTCCGATTTCTCGACCGCTTCTAAGGCTCAAGGAAGTTGCTCTGAGCCTCTGACGAGCAGAGCATCGACTGTTTCCTGCGCTCTTCCGCGCGGACCAGCATATTCACAGCGTTCATCGTGGACGCGACGGGTTTAGCTTGAAAGGTTTAAAGAGAAAGCTTGTAGGATTGAGGGCCGCCCTGAAAGAGCTCAAATCGGCTGTGAAAGAACTCATCTGTGGAATGACGCTGGACAATTGGATGAGAGGCTTTGAATGCGACGAACTTCAACTTTTCTAAGCGAGTGACGGTTAATTCATCTCAAAGATATGGGGACCCACATAGCGAGTTGTTGCGTCGTCACCAAAGCCTTAGCGAATAGGTGATGCCGCCAGCGTCCCGGGTCCACATTTTGAAGCACTTAAGCATCGCACGGCCAATCACAAGTGCCGTGACTGGCACACCGGAATGACAAAGTCCTATTCAAGTACTCGTGAGACATGACCCTAAGGCGGGTGGCTTTCGGGTAAAAGACGGATACGTAAACGCGCACCACGCTGGCCTCGTAGATTGCATGCCTTTGGAAGATGAAATCGTTGCTGGCATAGAGTCATTCAAGTTGGAGAGGAAGTGGAAGGGTTCCAAATCCCAATCACATGATCAAGTGTGCCGCCACCACAAAGTCGCCAACTTTGCGCCAAGAATCAAAGTAAACACTCACCACCATATTTCCTAATCCCAGTCACTGGCATTTGTCTTGAAAAGCAGCAAAACAGTGTCCGTCCAGGTGTTAATTTATGGAACGGAACTTGGAAGTGCGGAGAGTCACTGACGATGTACGGCAACGAACGCGCTCCAACAAACATTATGTGATGGGATGGTGCCCAAAATCTACGTGTTCACAGCTCTTTCTGACGCATTTAAGTTACTCTGGCTGGAGCCGGCTACTACAAGGCTTGATGATCACAAGCAAGCGAGTGGAATTCTGCTAAAACTTGGTCACGACGCTAAGTGAGGAAGATCTATATCTCCTTGCTGATAAAAATAGGGGGCTACTGCAAGGCCAACAAACTTCAAAGACTATATGCTCGTGGACAGTGTGACACGATTGCCGATCATGATATCTGAAGTCTAATCAGTCTAAGAAATTATGTTAGTCTGTCAATAGAGCGTATCTGCACTGATATATATCAGACGCAAAAGAAAATTTTGCTTATGTGCTGGCAGTCCGATTGGTTGGGAGCATCCGAAAAAACACTCTGCAGATACGCTCAGCCTCTAATGTGAATAAAATATCGGCGCTGGATGAGCGAGTTATCCAACCCAAATACTCTTGTAATCTGTTAATTGAAAACAATATATACAAATGAATCAAAATTACAAAAAACTTTAACAACATACATATTGTTTTATGTTATAAGCTGTGAGAACCGATTTCCAGGCGTATTTTCATTCGGTTCCCAATAGACGCCACTCTGGAGTTCTGCCAGTGCCACTTGGACACCCATGATTCATCAAGCTCTCGTTGGCTGGACTGTCAAGAAATGTGAGCTCACAACAAATTTGCTCTGATCAGTGAGTCTCCTCTCTTCGAAATATTTCATTTTAACTCTGTGATAAGAGAACCTTTCTGCCATTCACGCTCAGTAATTACAATTCTCAGCTTGAACATCTAATCAGGGGTATATGCGAAAGTGGCAATAGCCGTGGGTAAATCACAAACACGCGTCTGGGCGCGGGCTTTACAACTCATTTCAACATCCCAGTATACTTTCACGCCGTCGTAAGGTTGCTCAAGCGTCTGTTTCTGGTCGCTCGGGACGCAATCCCCATAAATTGAACGGACGACGACGATGGGCACGTTCTCTGATGGCCCAACAATACCTATGCCCGACTTTACTGCCAATGTTGGGTCAGGCTCCTCTACTGGCGACATGAAGTACCATCTGCAGAACCTCCTGGACTCGAAGGAGAAGCAATTGCAGCAAGCTGGAACACTTGGCCAGAGAGTGCTAGCGCAGCAGATGGAACTTGAGGAGCGCATCAGGCAGTTGCAAGAGGCGGACATGGACAAGGGTGATGATGAAGAATTGGACACGGAGGCAACGGCGAAGTACAGGGAGCTCGCGGAGACGATCAGAGCGTGGGACGCGGAGAACGCGCAACTATCGAGCGCATTTGGAAACAAGGTGAGCTGGCCTTGCAATTCATTGTCTCGAGACTCTACTGCGCAATGAGGTCGCGTAAAACACGCGACTTAGAATCACTGGCATTTTGAACATTCTTCATCTTCTCCCCCTTCTGTGATGTTTTGAGCAAACCAAGCAACGTCTAACCCACATATACTTTATAGCGCTCAAGGGCACCGTCGCTAGCCAATGAGCCTATAGAATTGCCCCGCGAAGAACCGGAACGTAATAAGGCAGCGGGTTCTTCGGCTGCCCAGTCGCGTCGGGCCAAGAATGCAGCACATCGTGCCGACGATGTCGGTACGTGCCACCGAGCATCCTACATGGCTGCTACTTATCTCAACGGCGTTAGAATTTGCATTTGAAATCGGCAGCGGTCTTCTTACTGAAGTTCGGCGCCTTCAAAGTCTGCTCGCTGAGCGCGACAAGGCCATTCAGGACATGAAGGAGGAAAAAGAAGATCTAGAGAAGTCCGTAGAGGCTCTTCGCACAGCGCTCCGGCAACAGGAACAAAGTGCTGGTATGTGTAGTGCCATGTATCCATCCTGTCAGCCACTGACTCCTCACCCAAATAACAGACAAGTTCAAAGAAGAGAACTGGAACCTTGAAGTTACTCTGCAGGAATTGCGCACGCAGCTGACCGACTCCCAATCTTCTGCCTCGCGTCTGGAAACGGAACACAAACGCCTCACAAAGTCCCTCGCTTCAGCCCTCACCGCCGCCGATACGCACAAGA
>JACXVL010000825.1:0-16887 GCA_014898675.1 Athelia sp. TMB | reverse complement strand
AACGAGGTAAAAAGAGACAGAGAATGGCAACACTCAGGGTCCACGCCCGAAGCTAACCCAAATCCATTCAAAGTTAACTCTATGAATGGAAGAACGCCACCTGTCAACCCTCCCAAGTCCCTGATCATTTCTCACACCAAGAAGGGTCATCTGAAGGAGTCAGGAAAGAAAACTACCAAAGAAACGTCCAAGGAAGGGATTAGAACACGCCACCACCATATAATGCGAAAACATCGGACATCCCCCTAGTGGTGATGGGCAATCGCCCGCGAGACCGAATTAATTCCCACGCTTTGCGCCACAGTTGCGCGACTGCCGTTCGTGACACGCTAAACAGGCCTCGCGCTGGGCGCGGTACCGGCTTCAACTAACGTAAATAAATTACTTTGAGTGGCCAAAATTTACATAGATAGTCTGGCCGATGTAACTGTAAGACAGATTTTCCAAATTCAAAAAATTGAGCTGTCTAGAGTATGTACCCCTACCAGATCTCAGCCATTTTTCATGATATGAGAAATTTGTCTTACAGTTACACAGACCCTAGTATACAATGGAGTACCCTCGCTTCAGTTTTTTTCTCCCGAGGCAGTTGAAGTCGGAATGGCGCCCAGCGCAAAGGACTCACTGGCGGGAGCAAAAGGTGCCGAGACGCGCGAGAGCGCGCGAGATAGTCGCAATCTCTATTGAGCTCCATCTCTGGCTCCAATCGACACTGTGGGATCAAATTTTGTGCGCATTAAGACGGAAAGCTGTTACTGTAATTATAAAGCAGGGGGTACACAGTCTGTTACATCATGGTTTTAACAAGTGGAGAAGGTGGTAGTGTAAGCCTAGAGTACATTTAGACAGATATTTGACCCAGAACAAGCATCATAGATCCGCAGATAAGACATTGAATCATTTTGTAGACAACAAGAAGAGCCAGGACCCCTGATAACCCTGTAAAATGTATGAGGAGGGCTCAAATCTTTTTTCCCGGATCGATTTTGCCCTCCGAGCCTCAAATTTTCCCGGATTTGGCCTCAGACCTCCTCAAGGTGCCCTAAATTTTCCCGGATCCCACCATATACATAAAAAAATCGCTCAAAATCGCTCAGAAGTCAGTTTTATCGCCCAAATGAACGAAAAACGCTTCAAGACCTAATCTATTGGTCGAGCGGTAAGCATTATGTACTAAGGCGTTCGAGGTAGCCCACGGTTTGAGTGTCGTTGACGGCAAAATTTTGTCCTTCATTTTGCCCGGACTCGACCTCAGGCCTCATAGGCCTGGCGAAATCTTCCCGGATTCTGATCAGACCTCAGGCCAAAAAAAGGCTCCAATTTACCCGGATTTCCTCAGACCTCAGTCCAAATCTCAATTTTTTTTCCCGGACACCTCCTCATACATCATATAGGATTATCAGGGGTCCTGAAGAGCCGTGCTGACGATAAGGTGTGGTTGAGAGAGGAAACCTGCGAAATGGATGCGCGCCTGTCAATCGGGTTTGGTGCCGTGGCAAACCCATCTGCGGGAATCGAGCTCCCGCGTTTCGCCAACCGTTGCGCCCATTGCTTGGTTCTTTTTTTGACGTGTTTATATAGATATCAAGTATGCAATAGGAATTATCCAGATTTTAAGAGCGCAAATTGCGCTCGTGCGGAGGCTACGTACACTGAATGTATTTTTGGCCCGCAGAGGCAGTTGTGTATGCCCTTTCGCGAGCTCAATACTTGCCCGCCTGTTACAACTCAAAAACGACATATCTATTACTATCTAATGCATACATCTGTCCCCAAAAACTTGTGGCAGATGCGATACAATCCGTATAACAATGCAATTACCGCGCGGACCGCGATTGCCCACCACCACCCCTAGGACTACCCAACAGTCGACCAGCCTGTGGCAAAAATAGGTGCCCTCTTCAGGAACAATAATTAGTGACTCCATCAGATTTGTCACCACATGACCAATCAACTCACCAGAACGACTCAGCCAAATTATTGATAAGCAAAAAGCTTACGAAGCAGTATTAATCATCCTAGGAGCCATTTAAAAATAGCGCACCAACTAGGGGTATAGTTCACTTTGCTTACTGATCATCCAGCTTAGCAGATCTAAATAAAGACACCGATTACGAAGCCAAGAGCAGAGATGACGAAGCAGAGTAGTGGCTGTTCGAGGAACAGCCAATCAGGAGGAAGAATGAGTGATTAAAAATAGAAACCCAAGGAGACAGTGGTGCCTGGCATCTAAAAATAGAACTTAGAAATAGTATATAAAGGATCCGATCTTGTGTACGTAGCCCAGTTACTATCTTTGAGTTTCTCACCCCCCAGTTTGGTCAGCCTAGACAGGGAGTCCAGTCTGCCAGGTTTCGGTTTCGTTTCTCTAAAGTGCTCTACAAGAGGTAGGCACTGACAAGCGATTTCGGTAAGCCACAAGTGTTTCAAGTTTCGATCAAGTTTCTAGTTAAGGTTAAGTCGTTTCAGTCTTCTCAGCCACTGTTCCCAATTAGGTTTAGTTTAGCCACTAAACTAAACTAGTCTCGGTAAATCCCTTTTCAGTCACTAAATTAGTGTACTGTTTCACAGTCTAGGACTAAGGCGGCCAACCTTGTCCCACTCGAACCGACTAGGAGCATCCCGTCTCTTGTTTGTATAGACCAGATATCCTAGGGTATTAAAACCAAATACCAGCATCACAACCCATCTTGTTTGCCACTGATGCAGCGGGGATGGGCTGCAACGTCCCAGATGTGCACTTCTCCGTTGTCATTGGCTGTCCTGACTCCCTGTCAGTTCTTGCCCAACGTTGGGGCCGTGCGGCTCGTGACCGCACCATGAAAGGCATCTGCCTTCTCCTGGTTCCCCCATGGGCGTTCAGACCTGCTCCGCCTGCTGTTGGTCTTGCAGTACAACGTGCTAGGGGCAGGGCAAAAGTTCAGTTGGAGCCAAAATGGTGGACAACACAGCGCAACCATCTAGACTCAAAGGTCGAAGCCTTCATTAATACAATGTCTGACAATGGTACGAGCACATTTTCTCTTACTGACTTTATTACTTACTACATTTCAGTTTGCTGTCACACTCTTCTCAGGGAGGTCTTTCGGCCAGAGACCTCCATCACCACTTACACCTTGCTCACACGGGTTCAATCCGCATCCACTGGTTCTCTGTCCCAGCGCTCGTCATATGAGCTTAGCTGGACAGTGTTAGACCGCAACCACGTTCTAGGTATACCACTCAATCAACACTGCTGCTCCTGCAGCTCCTGTAGCCCATCCCTTCTTGACTCTTTTGCAGCCTCTGGCTCTGATGATCCCCGTTTATTTGCATTTTCAAATGACTTCATTTACCCTCTTGCCCCTCCACCATCTCGGCCAGTGTCTGCCGCCTCTCAGGTGTCCGCTAGCTCTACAGCGTCAGCCACGTTTCTGCCTATCAAACAACCGCCTCCTGTCGTCAAGTCGGACAAGCAGAAGCTGCGAGTGGCGCTTACCTCGTGGCTGACTGTGTGCCACGCCCGTCGTGGCAACAGTGTCTTCATTTTGAAAGACTTTGGCCTCCCACCGAAGCAGCTTGATAAGCTCGTCGAAAACTGTGGCAAGTTTCTGTCCTCAACAAGCATCAGCAAGAAGGAAATCCTCAAGGTTGTCAAGCTTGACTTGGCTTTGGAAGAGAACTTTTTGGACATCACACGCACAATATCCAATTGGCGGGATGGACTTAATGTGCGGCATACTCCACAATCTCAATGTCGACCTCGAAAGAAGACACGCATCAACACACCTCTCCAGCCCCTCCTCTCTCAGCCTCAGTTTGAGTCTTCCGTTCCTAGAACACCTGCAATGCACAGGAGCAACAACGGTAAGTAAATTCATTTGCTCCTGGAACATAAGATCTCAACTTGATGTCTCTAGACGAGAATGTCTTTCTGTCACCGCAGTTATCTCAGCCCTCATATCCCTATCCCACTCCATATACACCCTCCTCATTCTACACTTCTCAAAACTGGACACCAATGCCGACAGCACAGTTCTATTCCCAGCTTCAGTCTCGTTCAAGTGTAAACTCTCGGCATGTACAAAATGACCCTTTATCTAGAACTACATAATGATAATAATAATGTTGCTAATACATCTTACCATCTGTCTCTTCCTCTAATGAATCAACCCCAGCTGAAAACTTGTCCCCTCCTCCCAGTCCTCCCACTCCCGGGCAGCTTGACTCAATCTCGTCTCCGTGCAAATCTTCATGATTGCCGTATTCTATAGGATTTTCTGCTTGGTCAAAAACTGTACCATTGTCAAAGACACTGTCGCAAGGTGGGTGGCGGGTGGCGTCCTTTGCAGATTCGGAGGATATGGGATAGCCGAGGGCAGGATCATAGGTACTGCCCTTCAGAAAATCGGTAAACTTGCCTTCTTGCCATGCCTCATTGCCTAGGATCCAAGGATCTGCAATTGCCGACCTTGGTTGCGAGGACTGGTCTACTTTCTTTGCCTTGCTCGGCCTCTTTGGTAGAGGCGCCGGCACAAAGTGACCTTCCTTATGCAGTACATGCAGATTCTTCCTGACCATATCCTCCACCAGCACCCTCATATCCTCCTGGAACTTGAGCGGGTCCCCGAAAAAACGTGCAACATTGTGGGATAGGTCACGAAACACTTCAACACAGGCCGATCCTCGTTCCATGATATAGTCTACCGTGACTCCATTTCCTTGCGCAATGAAGACACACTGCCAATTACTTCTAGGTAAGCAATCCTAGACAAGACTGTTATGCTGACATACCTTGACCCAGAAATTCAACTGCTCAAGGTAGAGATCAGAGACGATCCACCGAGACGGCTCTCCCCATCGATTGACAAACCAAGACTTCTCGAGGGCAGTGCGCAGAGCTGGCGAGAGCTCATACTTCCATTTGATGATGACTTCAACACACTCCCGTGCATAGTTGTGCTGGCCTGTGCCTCGGAATGCAAAGGCCCAG
This sequence comes from Athelia sp. TMB, assembly GCA_014898675.1. Taxonomy (NCBI): domain Eukaryota; kingdom Fungi; phylum Basidiomycota; class Agaricomycetes; order Atheliales; family Atheliaceae; genus Athelia; species Athelia sp. TMB. The sequence goes on along the minus strand of JACXVL010000825.1, from coordinate 11,915 downwards.
TATTTGAAGACTCGGATGACTCGGCCTGCATCCGCATGACTGACTGCATGTTCGAACAAGCAGAACATTAACCCATCGTGTATGAAGTACTTTCCGTGTGCTAACCAGTCATCTCCAGCAGCCTTTGCATCCTCAGCAGCTTGCGAGGTTGCAAATTGGTCGAATATCTGAGCACTGATTTCTTGAATTTCGGCAAGGTTGGGTCGCCAGTTGCGCAGCTGGGACCATTTTTTCATTCCTTTCAGAACCCTGGTAATCATTTCAGTAATTTCACATGTGTAGTAGTAGTGCTGACAACCTACATGACACAGTGCAGCAGCCTCGCTATCAACGAGTGCCTCACCAGAGCCGTAGCGGCTGCATAATTGGGCTTTGATACATCCCAGGTTCGATGGAGAAGACCCTTGTGAGCTGCAAGAGACATCGGGTCTCTCACAGCATGTCCGTAGTGAGCTCACATGATGCAATGGCTGGCTTGCAATGCATGATGCCAGAGAGCGCTAAGTTCCTCAGCATATCCAACTCTCTCCATCTCGTGATATCGTCATTCCGGTCGCGACACGCCGCCCGTAGGTTGTTCGAGGTGAGCCAGTCTCCCACAATAATGTGAACCTTTGCTGACCATTCTTCCTCTGACAGGGTTGGCCTATCTTTTATGGCTTCAAGGACCTTGATAATTCCCTTTTTGGATCCCTCGTCCACGTCGAATACCCCAAATGGCCTAGCATCTGTCTTCTCCACTTTCAAAGGACGATCTTCGGGCATCATTTTCGCAATCGCTTCCAGAATTTCTTTTTGGTTCTTCCATTTGCTGGCATCAGGTGCGTACCGAACTAGCATATCTGCAATGAGCGCTATAAATGCTGCCTTTGTGTGCGCATCATCTTCAGGTGTCGGTATGATGTCGTCAATGGTGGCTGCAGCTCGTTTGCCGCGAAGGTCGTGCTTTGCTTGAAGATCCTCCGCTGCTGTGTCGTCCCCGAGGTCGATTACTGCACAGTTGGTTGCATGGATCATGTTATTAAGGTTCGTAATTCGCTGTTGTGATTTGCGGAGGAATATATTGATGTTGTCGAAGATGATATAAAACAATCGGCCACTCTTGATGAGCTCGACAGCAAGGCTGATTGTGTCTTCGGATATACGACCTTTCAGTCGTTCTACTGTCCTTCCCGAGACACATATCCCAGCATTGCTCAACATCTGGATAACTCGTGCACTGGTTCCCAAGATTTTGAAGAAGAGGCCAAGGATCAAGGGTAAGATATTGGTGGCTCTATTCTGTACAAAAACAAGCATGCTGAGAGCGACCACAATAGCCTAATATGTTTATCAGCTTTCAGCGAGCTCGTAAGTGCTGATACTGCTCACCAAGACAGGGTTACGGCTAAACCCATTGTAGTTTTTCCACCAGTCCTCGTCGAGCCCCTCGCTTTCCAGATTACCCCTATTCTCCGAAGACTCAATGTCTGGCTCGTCTTCCCATTCTCCATCTGCCTCTGAATCGTCTTGCCCCCCAGTGGCTGTCCCCGTCTTCCTTTTGCGCTGTCTGTTTGGAGATGTGGCAAATGTTTGCATCAAAGCGAACATGAAGGGTGCGGCGGTACAAAACTTCTGCACTAGAGCTTTTGGCTGCAGGAGATCGTGGATACCCCGGATGGTAAGGTTTTTGACTTTGATTTTGAAGCTGCTGTCTTTTATAATGCGGTCACTCTCTTCCAGAGCGATTTCGTGGGCGCACGGCTGGATTGTTTGATGTAGCATTGGCCGGGACCGCAGCCACCTCGAATGCCATATGTTGTATAGAGTAGCCGGCGGAAAAATTTGATCTTCATCTTTTGCAGTTGGTGTGCGCCCCATAAATCGAGAGGCTCTTTGTTTGACATCTGGAATATCGCTTCGGAGCATGGAAAGCAAGAGTATGTGGAAGGATATGCCCAGGTAGATGATGAGGGAGAGGATTAGATGTATTTTGGTGTCTTCACTGGCATTGGCCATGCCTGGTACAGTGGCCGCCAAAAAAACTGCACGCCCCTTAATTTGTGTATAACTCTGCGAAGACTTGATATTTTCTCAAGGTGTAAGTGATGATTTTTTAGCTTAGAGTATTCTCTATGTTAATATATGCAAACTATTTACAATTGGAGCTGAATTGTGTACACTACAGCTGTTACGGCTAATATGTGATTTTCTAACTGGTCAAATACAAATTTCTCAGTACGAACGTGCACACCATCTGAAAGTAGACAGAAAATAGTGCCAAATGCATATTTTAAACTTGCAGAATAGTCCCGCTGCTGGTGAGCTATTGAGCATACAAAACAGCAAAAAACAGCTGTTTTGGGCGCTTTTTCTGAAAATGCACCGGAAATCCCCATCTTATGAAGCTACTAGCTCACTAACGGTTGTACCACCCTGCTAGTTTAAAATATGCATTTGACACTATTTTGTGTCTACTTTCAGATGGTGTGCACGTTCGTACTGAGAAATTTGTATTTGACCAGTTAGAAAATCACATATTAGCCGTAACAGCTGTAGTGTACACAATTCAGCTCCAATTGTAAATAGTTTGCATATGCTAACATAGAGAATACTCTAAGCTAAAAAATCATCACTTACACCTTGAGAAAATATCAAGTCTTCACAGAGTTATACACAAATTAAGGGGCGTGCAGTTTTTTTGGCGGCCACTGTAAGTTTTTCTCCCAGAAATCATTGCCGAAACGAAGCTTCTCCATGTTTTTAGGAGGCGGAATGGCTTTTCGTGCCCCCCTATGAGTTTTGGTGGCTCAGTAATTAGATCGCGTGGTAACTGTCATGTGATCACTAGGTAATTTTGCAGAAACTCTTTTGTTAGCTTATCGCACAACCACTCCGCCAAATCTTCTGAAAGTTTAGCTTGCATTGAAAGACTATATCAATGGTTCAGAAACCAAATATCTAAGAAAAAGGTGCACTATTGCAGTTTTGGCATGCATATTACAGCTTTGTGACTGCTCGCCCACTGAGACCAGCTTACCGGCTCATGAAAATGCCAAATAAATCCAGAGTGTCGCTAAGGATACTTTTATAGCTATTCTAAACAATCTGTACCGCAGAATCTATGCAGAATATCAACTTGGTAGTTCACTGTGAGGTCCTCACTGTCCCGGGCCCTTTGTCCCAAGCCCCTTCTCCGAAGGTTCACCGGCTCGCTCGGCGCGGAGAAGGGGCTTGCTCCGAACCTACGCCGGTAGAGGCTCATATCAAGCTCATATATAATAATGATTTAAGATACATTTTCCCCCTTCTACTACCATGGCTGGCAAATCCGCCCTCTGGGAATTATTTCACGAAGATGGTACCAAGTATAAAACCAACAAGACTCACTGCAACACTTGGTGCCATGGCTGCCCTCCTGGCAAAGATGAAGGAGAGGCATGGAGTACTTCTGGCAGAGTGGCCTGAGGAATTTGAAGGATCTCGAGTTAGCATGCGAGGCGGAATAGCACGAGGAGCAGCCTTTACCAGCTGCTAATGCCCCTAATAATTTGAATACATTGTAATTGCTACTGTATAGATACATATTGTAAATCTTGGTGTACTACTTAACTATTATTGCGCGCACAGCAGTCCCGGGAGACCGGGAACACTGTTGGCCCGAAGTCGCGCACAGCCTTTTGACGGGTCAGCTTGACCTTTTGACCTTTTGACCTTTTGACCCTTGACCCCTTGACCCCGGGTCAATGGGGGTCAGACCCCTTGACCCCGCAGCACTGGATAGTATAGCAGGTGGTGGCAGAAGCAAGTCACACACTGGTCACGGCTCGGAACATTCCAGACGCTCCACTGCCACCGAAATCAGATTTTGAGAAAACATGACACTGTATGCTACTGTATGCAAACGGCTGTACGATTAAACACTGGCACAAGACTACCTGTGCACCTGGTGTTAAACATTTATTGTGACTTGGAAGAACCCTGATGCCGGCCGACTCGAATAGCGAAAGTAGTTCTGACGATTCAGAACGTGGAAGAGAGGACGGAAACCGCAAAGCTGGTCTATTCGATGGTGCAAGGCTGATCGTAGGCACGGCGTTCGATGCTTACTTTTCGCAAGTCCTCTCATCCTCACAGACTTCCTCCAATGTCTTCAGCAATCTGGTCCAGCCTCTGACATCTGAGGAGTACTCTGTTGCACTTACCTCGAGCTCTCAGCCGGCCGTACCCTGCGTGTCCGCAACATGCCATCAATCGGCGCACATGCGCTTCATGCGCGAGCTCCAGGAAGGCTTCAATTTGCTTTTCTACGGCATGGGCTCCAAGCGTGTCGCCATCAACCGATTTGCATCTGAGGTATGCTCCAAGAAGGGACATGTTATCGTTGTCAACGCCTTCCTCCCAAATTTCACGCTGAAAGAACTATTTTCCGCGATCGAACAAATACCCGGCGTCACGGACCTTCCTCTGCCATCAGGCGGTGTGGATAAGCAAACACGGCGAATATCAGATTTCTTCACGGAGACAGGGACCAAGACTCGCTTGTTTCTCATCATCCACAACATCGACGCCCCCACCCTCCGATCCGCAAAGGCAAAGACTTGCCTCTCCTTACTAGCGTCCAATCCCCACATACACCTGATTGCATCAGTGGATCGTATCAATGCACCTCTCCTGTGGTCCTCGACAGAGTCGTTCGTTAGGAAGCAGCATGGCGACAAAGGAGGGGACCGCCGAGGCTATGCGTGGTTATGGCACGATCTGACGACCCTCGCCGCCTACGGCGCGGAGCTCGCGCACGCAGATCGCTCATCTATCACGGGTGTAGCAACACTGTACAGCAATGCTGCGCGTCAGCAACAGGACACAGGTGCAAGTGTTGTGGCCGGAGCGTCCATGACGGAAACTGCTGCAACACATATCCTTGCTTCCGTGACTCAGAAAGCAAAGAAACTGTTCATATTATTGGGCACGAAGCAGGTCGAGAGCATGGACGAAGCAGCAGACACGATGGGAGCCAATGCGCAGCAATACGCATTGGCCTACGACTTGCTGTTTAATCTGGCAAGAGACAATTTTATTGCCACGAACGACACCGCAATGCGTTCTTTGCTAGGAGAGTTTCGCGACCACGGGCTGGTGGTATCAGTTGCGCAGGGCGGCCCAGGAAGCGGAGAGCTGCTATGGATACCCATGCGTAAAGAGAGATTGTCAAAAATCTTGGATGCATTGAGAGCAGAGCAACAAGAGTAGCTAGTTATGTGAAAACGACGACCAAATTCAATAAACGTAGGGAATAATCCTATAAGGGACCATCTTCTTGTATTTGTGCCAGTCCTCACCATACCTATTTTACAATGTTAGTTGAGGCTATGTAGATGAACACGTAGTGGGATACGCACTTTTTCTCGCAGTTCTCATCATCGCGACGCTGCCTGTGGATGAGAAGAACAGCAAAGTAGATGACATAGAAGTATGTGATAGGTGTTTTGAAGCCGGTGGGCAACGACCAGGCGAGAGCCATCAACAAGTCACCACTATTCATTTATCAGCATGAGCACTTGTCAATTCTCAATTCTATGTCAAAGACTGACAAGTAGTTAGGGTGTCTAGAGCGACCCCACCAGCCAGTTGTAAGCAATTTGGACCCAGAGGCGGTTGTGAAGTATTTTAGATCTGACGGGGAGTCGTGATAAGTTGAGGCGATGAATAGAGGTTGGGAAGAGACAAACTCTTGGGATTCTTGCCATTCCGGAAATTGTTCTTTTCGCCATTGGCATCTCTGAAGATATAGTAGCCAGTGAGGTTGACAAGGAACACTGCCGCCGTCCACATGGGCCCGAGCTCCACAGCTTCGAAGACTAAGAATCGGGCTTGCAGAGAGTAGACGAACGGCACCCAAGCGAGGTCACCGACAGACAGCATGAAGCCAAAGCCATCGGTGGTAATATCCATGGTGGTGAAGATGGCAGGCTGTTAAGGTGGTCAATAAAGGGGCTACGCAGCAGGCATCTATGACTCTCACCTCGTTATATAAGGCATCTGCGACATACCAGCCCTGGAAAGCTAGGACGAGCCACATGGAGTCCGTGATGTTCGCTAGGCCGCCGCGACGAGTAGCCTGCTCACACGCCATACTTATATTGATGAGTACCCATAGAATAAGGCCCGGTCGGAGCTCGTTGAAAGACTTGATGTCCAAAGAGCCGAGGGTAGGATTCAGCTCCCGGCCAATGTAGAACTGCAGGGCGCAATTATTAGACAGAGTACAAGGATGATTTGTGAAGTGACATACGTCATAAATAGCGTTGCCGGAGTTTCCTCCAAGAGCGAGTAGTTTGCCTGGGCTGAAAGACGCCGCGTAGCAAGCAAACGCTTGCGCAAAGGACATCAACGTGGCCGCAGTTACAAAGCCCACCCATTTGGTGTACAAAAGGGTGAACGCTTCAGGCCCAAACGTCATGATGACACCGGACGTCAAACCCAGCGCGAACAGGAAAGTAGCGAACGCTGCAGGGTGCATGAGCTAACAAAGATCTCAAAGCACAGAGAGAGCTGCGTACCGTTGATTTTGTACTTGATCTTGCCGCCGGTCCTGAGGGTTGTGCCTTCAACCCAGTCGCCGGGCAGCACTTTCCACGACACGACGCAAAACGCGTACCACGCGCAATAGTAGATGGTGGCTTGTGTGTCCCACAGTCCCTTCCACCAGTTGATGTCGCCAATGGAATCGATAATATTGGGCACCGTCCCGGCAAGCTGGGGCGGGCACCCTCCGGTCTGTTCTGAGCACCCAAAGAAAAGCGCGTACATGGTGATTGGCACAGCAAGGGTAATAAAGAACGCCCCCGGAGGGCCCAAGAATTCATAGGACGTGGTCCGCGGATTGAGCGTCGCGGGTGCGACTGCTTTGGAGGACATTGTGGTTGAGTGGGAAGGAGAGTATGTGGTACGATGATTTGCAATTCTCGTCGCGCGATCGAACTATACGCGGCTCATTTTATAATTCCCGAATATCTGTTTGGGAAGCCTGTTATTTGTGACACCGCCCGTCGCCGACCTCCTGTCACTCTGTGCTACCTACTCTGCGGCTATTCCCCGCGTGCTCAAGCGGATAGTGTATTCACCGGTCAACGTCGACAGCCAGCTCGGAGGAGCAAGGAAGAGGCACCAATCTTGATTGTTTCATAAATGGTATACGATTGAGTCTAGCCCCGTTCAACGCCTTGCATTCCCAGACTACTATGATGGGTTTCTTTTCCTCCAAGAAGGCCGAAAGTCAAGACTCATACATGGATCACTCAGAAAAGTCTGTAGTTCAGACAATTCGCTCCCGCCTGGTGAGTAGTGCTACTGGTCGTGACGACCCTGAGCTCACTCCATCCCAAGTCTGGCAAGTCTAAAGGCAAGGAACGCGAAGTGATTTCATCTCCTGTTCCATCTTCAACTCGTTTGCCCAACGGCTCGCGCTTGGGAGACAACTTGGTACCGATCAACCACAAACTCGGTCTTCAGGGCTCAACATTGAAGAGAGAGGGCGGTCCATCATCCCAACCCGTCTTGAACAAGTCACACAGTGCTCCCTCAACATCTTCACGCACAGATGTCATAACGTACGTGTTCAGTGCCATTAGTTAGAGGAGGGAAAGTCTCACCGCTCCCAGTGCGACATTAGCGTCACGTCTCAACGAACTGGCCGTCTCTAATCGCGAGGGCTTATTAAAGTGAGTTCATACGGCAGGCTGGACGCGAAAGTTATCTAATTGCTGTCCATTAGTGACGAGGAATACCGATTATTGCGCCAGAGTTTATTTGAGCGATTTGCAAGTGGTGATGTGGCTCCTTCGGAAGCACCACACGTACCTTTAGCACGACCAGGACGGAGCAGTATCGACGGTCGAGGTGAGCACGCAGAGTTCAACCTCACAATCATTTCTGAACTGTTCTTCAGCCTCTTTGTCCTCACAAACACGACCGGCTTCTCAATTCCAAGTAGACCCGGCCAGAACGCCTTCTCTCCGCACGAAGCCGTCGATGGCATCCACAGTGTCCACCCTCTTTCGACGTGCCAGTCGTCGCACATCATCCGGCATGCCGCAATCATCAGCAGCTAGTGATGCCTCATCAGTCTTTTCGATGTCCTCACAGCAATCAAACACCCTGCGATGGCCCCTCAATCGCGGCCTATCTCGAAAAACCAGTGATACGTCCATTCGCACCGAAGTATCGCGAGCGCCCTACGAATCCTCTTTCAACTCGCGCCCGAACAGTGCTATGGAGCAGTACTTGAGCCCCTCGCGCTCAACTACCCGGAGTTTACGTCGTTTGGCAACAGCGACCCCTCCTTCGTCCTTCCCTGCACGATTGCCAGGCGTGGAGTCCACAAAGCCATCCCCTACATCAGCAGATGTCTTCAGTGACGACAACCTCCAGACGGCCAAGGACATACGACGCGAAATGGAAGTGGTTGAAGCGGAGGGACGGCGCCTTATGGACGCGTTCAACGGGCTGGAATTGACCACATTAACACGACGGCGGCACCAGCCTCCACGTCTACCCCCTATCATCACACACACCTCTGATGGTAGTCGCAGTATCAACGGAGACCTATCATCGTCGCTTTCCCCCGACCGAAGACGGGGTGATATGGATGCATTTTCTGTTCGTTCCAACACTTCAGCCGGCACCACCTTCTCGGCCGCAAAATCCCAGCATTCTCGGCGTTTACAGAGTTCTCACAAACCCGTTTCCCTGCTGCGTAAATCCTCATTCTCCTCTGTATCCTCTTCCAGCAGAGCTGGCAGCTTGAACGGCATGCCTCCCCTCCCGTCTCTTCCCACGCCTCTCTCGTCGCTCAGCCTCATGAATCATATTGGCATAGACAGCTCTTCAAGCGTCAACCTCTCTCGACCGTCCCCTCTATCCACCCTTGCTGAAAGCGAGATTGTGGACAGACGAAGCTTCGCCGAGGCACGCATTGTGCCTGGTTTCGACCACGAGGACGCTGACATCATAGCCCTGGAGGGCGAGTTGAATGATATTCGGAAACGCAGGGGGGAGGTCACCGCGCGGTATGAGGCGCGACTGGAGTACTTGCGGGCGAAGTTAAAGGGTGCAGAGCTGCATGAGAAGCTGCTGAGGAAATGAGGTGGCTTATTTGATTGTTATTTTTTGGTTTCTTATTCGTATATCATTTGAGTATCCTGCTATACCCCCAGTCTCCCATATTCTTACATAGGCTTCATAATGCGTCACCTTTTCATGTACGGAAATGAATTTAGTCTGCGGAATGAATGCCACCACCGTGACGGCTAAAGAAGAGTCCGAGTTGGACGGAGACTATAACCCATTCCTGTCCAACTCAGCGACAGCAGCATCGTCCCGGCGTCGACCATTGTTCATCGCCCGCCCGCGATGTCGAACAGACCAACAGACCTGGAGGATGTCGACGAGGATGACAACACGCCCGCGTTGTCGACCACACCGACGCCATCTTATCTCCAGCACTCTCTCCACCGTAGCACCAGCCAAAACTCGGCACCGTGGAGTGCCTCAGCGGAGACCCCTTCGCACCATTACGCAGGCACCTCATACTTTCCCGCCGGCGTCAGGCCGGTGTCGCCTACCATCAGGCAACATCCTGGTCTCGGTCGCGACGTGTCTACGAGCACTATCCACCGAGCCCGCAGGAGCGGCAGCGTAAACAGTCGCGGCTTACGAGAAGACAGTCGCTTAATGAGCGAGGAAGAAGAGGATGAAGGACAGTTTACGGATGACGATCTCCAAGAGAATCGCGGGGACCGTCACGCAAGGGGCAAAGCTGTCGCTCAGGACCAAGATTCGCCCGATGAAGACGAACTCGATGATCCAGATAGAGAAGTTGACCCCATAACTCTCAAGGAGCGTCAGTCCTTAATCAATGTAGAGCATCCTTTTGGACTTCCTATCTGGAAGCCCGCTCTTTACAAGAAATCTCGTTCAGTGACTCGTTATGCGGACGAAGCGCTGCACTCCATTCCCTCGGCTCAAGCAGAGCGGCATCTCCTGCCTGGCAACTTGTTCTGGGTAATTGTTTTTGGCTGGTGGCTTGCCCTATCATTCTTCGCCATCTCAGCCCTCCTATACATTGTACCGCAAGGAGGGAAACGGTACTCGTCACTTGTCTTCGGACTTGGATGGTACGTCGCCTGGCCCTTCGGCAAATATGTTGAAGGTGACGACGAAGAGCATACCTTGGTGTCAGACGAGGAAGCCACTCCGCAAGGCAACGGGGAGGCTACCGAACCCGTTTCGCCGGTCGACGGTGCTCCACTTTCAAAGCATTCTACCGTCACACCACGTACCGTCCACGCACCAACCGTCTCGTGGTCTCAAGTGACCGAAAACACGTCTTTAATATCCCCACGCCCTATTCCCCGCCCTTCGAAGTCGTATGGCGCCGTTGCCTCCACTCCCACATCCCAATCATCTTTCGGAGCAACGAAAGAGGGAAATCGCTCAGACCTGTTAGGGAAGGCGTGCTTCTGGCTTGCCCTCATTACCATCATCGCACCACTTCTGCTCATCGTCTGTGTCATATGCTGGGGACTTGTCCTTACCGTCCCCATGGCCAAGCTGAATTGGGCACTTATTACGTATCTGTTTGAGCGGCCGACGTCGATCCGATTTTGTGCCGCACCTCCTGCAGTTGTTATTTCCTCTCCTAGTACAGACAATGTCGAAGACGAAAATGGCGCGTCCGTCCCTTCCCAGACGCAATTTTCAGTCAAGCACCCACGACTTTCGGAAGGTCAACAAGCGCCATCATCCGGCTCTCCCACTTCGCGCGTACTGCTCTGTACATATCGAGCAATGGGCCTCAAATACTACAAATATACTGTCGGTGGAGTGAACATTATGTTCGTCAATCTGCTCCCATTGGTAATCTTCACCATCATCGACGGGCTTTTCATCCTGCCCATGGTTGACCGCTGGGAGCACGCCGGAAAGCATATTCCGGCCTTCGTCGCTTTCATATCTTCACGCGCTCTCATCTTCATAATGAGCCTTGCAAGCGTCATTCCGCTCTCGTATTTCATCGGAATGGCTGTAGCCTCCATCTCCGCACAGTCTTCCATCGGAATGGGCGCTGTCATCAACGCCACTTTTGGTTCCATCATCGAGATCATCTTGTATGGCATTGCGCTCACTGACGGCAAGGGGCACCTTGTGGAAGGGTCCATTGTAGGCAGCTTGTTAGCAGGTGTGCTTCTGATGCCAGGACTCAGCATGTGCAGTGGAGCTTTAAGGAAAAAGGAGCAAAAGTTCAATGCGAAGAGCGCGGGCGTCACCAGTATGATGTTAATCATGGCTTTTATTGGAACTCTCACGCCTACCTTGTTCTACCAGACCTATGGCAATGTGCGTATCCATGACTATTTACGCATTTGATTTTCCGACTTATCTTGATTTAGTTTCAACTTGTATGTGATGGTTGCCCTGATGACTTCGACACCCTCCGCGCGCCCTGGACTTGCACGCACTGCTACTACCAGCACCCGGACCCTGTTGGTGACCCCTTCTATCAGTCAACAGTGAAGGACTTGATGTACTTTTGTACAGGTATACTACTTTTCGTGAGTGAATATTACCTGTATGGTACCCCAGGCGGTTAATTAAGTGGATAATGCAGTCATACCTGATTGGGCTTTGGTTTTCTTTGCGTACACATGCTTCTCAAATCTGGCAGAACCCGCAACAACTTATGCACTCGCTGGAGCTTCCGGGTCCTCAAGGGCCACGGCTTTCCGTCTATCAGAAATTAATCCCCGGGGCCTCTGCCGGTCAGCGTCTGGGCAACAAGGCCAGTAATATCCACAGCGATTCCCCCTCGCGCAGCCAAACCCCAGTACCCCGATTAGCTTCGGACCTCCCACCTAGATCACAGCAAGCTTCTG